>JAANSM010002294.1:0-15475 GCA_036850725.1 Orchesella villosa
ATTCCAAAGTTTTACACTTCCCCATTCTCATACTGAATTTGCATTTTCACGAAGCGAACTCCGACCAAGTCACAATGGAGAAATCATTGGACTTTCTACAGAAAAACAAGCAAAAAACGGGGCAAAGGCGAAGCAATAAAAATAAGCTCTTTCTCTACACCACAATACATATTACTACGAAAGTAGTAAAGTTAGGGGGAAAGGAAGACAACGTTTTCAAGGTACAGTATCAAATTGTGAGGACGAGAACTAAACGAAGGTAGCAGTTCCACTTACTTCTTCATCATCGGGAAACGTGAAGTTGTAATCCCTGAGGGCTCTGGCTTTGACACTTTTTGAAAAGTTGCTCCAGGTGGGTGACCGTGGCATGAGTAAGGATATTGTCAAAAGCGCTTCGTATGCTTCTTTAGCGTCCAAATCATTTTTGTCTCCTTTCAACCACACATTTGTCTCGCTTGGCTTGTTCTGCCGGTTCCCAATTTCGAGGTATGGCAAATGTTTTTTGTCAAAAAAAGAGAGAAAGAATATGGCAGAAACTTGAGATCGTAATAATTGCATCGTGAACGTACCTAATTCTAGTGTTTCCATTGTAGTGCCACTAAAACCGTGCATATTTCATGATTTATATGTGTATCTAAAAGTCATTATTTGCCAACCTTGAAAAGCTCAACGTCTAAGAAAGCCCATTCCCCGTTTGTTAGCCCACGAGCATGTGCTTTTAACATAGAATTCTCGTACTAGAGTTTCTTGGAGACTGAGTATCACAACTGAATTAAACAGTTACAAAAGCATTATATATAAAGATCACGTTGTGCCCATTTTGAAATATGCTACATTTTTACATTGGAATATTACTTCTGGCATGTGGGGAAATAGCAGTAAGCGCTTCATCCATTTCGGAAAGATCGGTGCTGTCAATATGATAGCCGTAAACTTCATAATCAGCGTCTTTCAAACCATTCACCAGAATTCTTCCTGTGGAACACGAGTACAAAAACACTTGCTTAAAATATGCACTTAAAAATTATAAATGGCAAAGACGTTCATTGTACCGTAACGCAATTCAATCAAAGTATACGTGTTATCCATAAAATGCAACGCCAAAAGCATATTTGCATGGATAGTGAAGAGCATAAGTTTTTAAATGGAGTAGAGTCAAGGCAAAATAACAATTTTGATAAGTAGATTTCATCTTAAAGTGATTGGTGCTTCCACACTTTTACTGTGGAGTAGCTTGTAAAATGATTTTCAATAAAACCAAAGAAGGTAATCGGATTAATTCATCGCCTATGCCCTCTCAGATCCCATCTTTCCCCCTCTTAAAAATTTGCAAAGCACGTCTGCAACTCTGCATGAAGGGGTTCATTCATGTTTTTTTTTCGATCGTGGTTGATGGGGAAAACGGAAATTTCTATGTGGGCAATGTCAATATAAAATCCATTTACCAACGGTGAAAGAGAAGAGATCTGTCTTGTCGTAGATTACGGCGAGATGTTGCCACTTGAAACGTTTGCATATCGCATCAAATACTAATTTCAGTCGACACTGGCAGTAGGATAATCGTGTCAGTGTTGAGAACTCCGTCTTGTCGCCGAAAACTCCCTGTAATGCAATAAAAGTTTTTGATTACATTTGATACACACATATATACTAGTTGCCGACACCGTTTTAGTGCGAACAAAACTAAACATGGGCATGAACAATCTCAGACATCGTAAACTGAAATTAGAAAATTTATCGAAAGTTTCGGAAACGTGTTATAGCCATAGGAAATATCCAGGTGTATCGAAGGATGGATGTATCCATCAAATGCATTAAGAATATTGCTTCACGTTACTACCTCCTTTAAAACACGATACGTATCTAAACCCTGTTGATATTATATACATTTATGTGAAATTTATTGACGGCGTTTTCCATAAGCATGACAAGTGGGCATATGTCCTCATCACCACCACCCTTTTCAAGTATATATGCATTAATACGTAATGTAATCATCGTTAGAACTTAAGATTGACGTGCTGACACTGACATTTGAAAATAAATTTTATTCCATCACTTCCCGCATACAATAAAATGGAACCTTGAAGTGGTTCATCCACTAATTATGCATGCGTTTGGTATACTGTTTTTAACTTTGGCTAGACGTAATCAAAATCACAAAGGTTAGTTTGGATAAATGTTTTAGTATCCATTATGCAATTAAATCAAGATATGCATGATTTATCAGATCTAAAGAACCTATATCAGCTAAGCTGTAACTTTCACCTTCAAAACAATACTTCTTGGTTCAGTGTCTACTTATGTCTAGTTTTATTAATGTATGTATCTATGTTCAACCGAACGGTGCCTATTTTATTTTGGTTGCACGCAAAAGATAAACGGTTGTACGTTTTAAAATGCTACATGTGGTTCTGAATGTACTTGAATTCATTTGAGTAGAGTAGATTATTTTTAGTCATTTGAATGTCTGTTTTAGGACTTAATCTCTTTCCTCTTGCTCATGAAAATGTTAAAATATTCCATGATGCTATATATATACTTGAATTTAATCTTATTGGTATTAGATTCCTTGTCACTGGAACTTGCTGGTGGGACCATTTCATACTAATTGGAACTTTTATACTTCATTGATACTATATAGTCATTATCACGAAGTATAGTAAAAAAAAGTTTCCTTCCTACTCCTCTGTATTCATATATGTTTATTTATCGTATGTTGTCAGTTTGAATGATCACAGAATTTGACCTCGAATTATTATAATTTGGGAAATATTACAGGATATGATAACATAAATTGCACAGTTTAGGTAACTTTATTTTACAAAAAGCCCAATTGTAATGTTTTCGACTTCCATTCAGTGCATTGACTCAACATCCGGGTTATAATAAAACTCTAGTCACTCACATGCACTATGTGTACAAATGAAATTAGTGATGATGGAGAGAAAGATTTTGGTTTCTAAAATATGATAGAGCAGCCATTTTAAAGAGTCTATAAACTGTCATAGGGAGTAGCTAAAAGCATGGGTTAACTACCAAACTAAATATCACCATAAAATGAATTGCTCCTACGCGAAATCAGGCGATCTAATCGGTAATGCACAATACTGGGCTTCTGAGGTAAAACATTTGTTATAGCTCGGTTCAAAATTCGATAAATTTGCGTAGGGGGTAGACGGCATACGTGCAATATTTAGGTAAATTTTTACTAGACATGTAATTGGTTTCGGAGTTGTTATTTTAGCAATCGGTGACTGAACTACAGTCTGAATCTGCAGAATTTTTACATGCAAACAATGCAAAGTTCTTTAGAACATATCTAAAGTGTTTTGAAATTTCAAAGCGCGTAGGCTTAATTGCGACAAGAATCTGTAGGTACTACCTTGTTTCGCAATGGAGAAAATAATGGAGTGTCTGAGATTGTTCGCCAAAAGTAAGTAAGTAAAGTGCTTTGATGAAGTTAAAAGTTGTTTTTTATAAAAAATGAATTTAAAACATGAGTTTTCTAAAGAAAAATCACGTTAACAAACAAAATATGATCAAATTGACAACGCAACGCACCGTATGATTAACTTTCAGCTTCTTGTTCAATACCTCCGAGTAACTTATCCCCAGCAACTTCACTCTCTGTTGATGGTGGCTGAATACCGTATTCAAGATCCGGTTTCAAAATTCATCATAATGGAAAAAGAAAAACAATTATCTTGTTTATTAAGAAATTCATACACCCCGATTGATATTCTTACTTTACTATGTCGGTAATGTACCGCTACGTTCATGTTGTTACCTAAAAGAGCCTGAAATCCTCAAAACAACTTTGTATGTAACCTAATATTCGGAATTTTTATAAAAAGTTGTTTTTACCATCATAATATATCAATACTGACACAAAAAAAAGAGTTACAAGCTCGCCAATTGTGTGTATCCAGTATCAAAAAGCATATTATAAAATTTCATTAAACTTAGTTTTACTTTGTCGATTTCATTACAAATTCTACGAGACTTCGGAATCAATGACATAGATCGATTGTAAGATACTTTATAACTATCGAAATGAATTCGAAAAGTTATTTGATAAAATGATACTAACGAATATACCGCATCATAAGAAAGCCAATCACTCATGTTTGCGAGCTTGAAATAAATGCGTAGACACCAAATACATGTCAGAGGGCTACACTTAAAACTTGCAACATCTTGACTTATGGGGTAATAAGACTAATAAGTGCAAAAGTTTGAATTTTCCACATCGTTCAACTACTTTTAAGGATGCTTACGATAAGAGGGTAAGGGTGAAGGGTCATCTCACACTAAAGAAAAGTGCTCCTAATAAAAAACTTAGTAGTGGTCAACTTCAAACTTAAATTGAGTATCATTTTAGTGCTACTTTGTTGAAAATCACATTCCACTTCTCATTTTTACAAAAGCACAGTAGTGGTTATTGTTAGTGCGGGTACCTTTGCAACAATTGACTATCGAGCAATAAAATTGGTATATATCTGTAAAAAATTGCATGAGTACACTCATCCTATTTCCATGAAAAGGACTGTGATTACATAAGGTAAAAGGTGGCTAGCTGGTTCTCGACAAAAAAAAGTTGCTCATGTGACTAGCCCATGGTCATGGCCAAGAATAAGTTTTCTGGAATAAATATAGCTCCTGATAACGGGTTAAACAAGATTTCAACAAGGATTTCATTGACTCTCCAGCTATTTATACGTAGCTCTATGTATTTCTGTACTCCAGCAAGATTATCTAGCTTAAAAGACGTATTTTTTTAGAGTTATACATAATAACCATGTGCTTGTCCTGATCTTATAAGTATTCCGTTCAACAGGTTTTCCCTAACCTAATGTACAAAAGGCTTGTGATCTTGCGAATAACACTGACCTGACTGATTAATAAATAATAGTTCGTGAGGTGAGATTACCAGTCTGCAGGCGACCACAAAAATTCATGACTCTATCTAACAGCCTTTTAAAAACAACTTTTCCACGTCTCTCCTTCAACACATTGATTGACATTCCTCATAGTATCTATTCCACCGCATCGTCTATATCCTCCATATCAAAATTCCTCTCATTGAACTTTGTATTCTTATAGCATGCAAAAGATAAAACGACATCGTAGCAATTTCAACTACGTGAATACAATCTACTTGGAATAAATAATAACAGTATGCTTCTTCACTCCCGTCCATACTAAGTACGTTACGTGTGTTCATAGTTGAAAGTAAAAAGATAAAACGACATCGTAGCAATTTCAACTACGTGAATACAATCTACTTGGAATAAATAATAACAGTATGCTTCTTCACTCCCGTCCATACTAAGTACGTTACGTGTGTTGTGTGTTCATAGTTGAAAGTGTTCAATATAATATTCTATTCTGTTAAGTAGAAGAAGCCACCTGCACCTTACAAAATAGAAGTGGGCTAAAGGAAATCTATTATATACATATTATATGCTTTTAGTCGGTATACTAACTTATTTTAGAGTAGCTTTAAACTAAATTATTTTGTGTGTGGTATGATTTTATTTATATCATAAGTTTATCGACCGAATTGTTTTGATGTTACATTTTCAAAATATACATGCTGATAATGAATAGAATATTTTAAAATCGTTTGGTGAGGATGGCACGACGAGTATCAAATAAATATGGGAAACGAAGCGACATGGAAGAGGCTGAAAACACTTCCAAAAAGAAGAGCCATTTATCTAATGTAATACAATTTTACTTTTCGTTAGCACACATATAGCCTACGTGTATATTATGCATATTCAGGAGCACGACCAACATTATACGCGCTCTACATGTTGATGTTAAAGGTAGTGTATTTTTCTCAAATAAACCAGAGAGAATTTAAGCAATTTCACCATGAAATTTAAGTTTGTTCCTTGATTTTGTCCAATTTGAAGTTTTCTTCTGCACTCTCTATATGCATTCTACTTGAACAAGCTCAGCTCTGAGATTTTACTGTCATGACGGGGAAAACAACGAGTCACAAGTTTCCCCTGAGATTCTACTTCCACAAAGAGAATCACTTCGGTCAAAGTAAACTTTAGAGAGCTTGCTTTTCTTTTCTTTAAAAAAAATATTCTACGCAATTTATCCGAAACAACACAAAAACGAATTTGAAGACGGAGGAGGGCTTCATTCATGGTGTATTCAACCAAACAAAGGTTTACTCAAGGGATAATAAGCTACATGGTAGTAAAAATCAAACTCGCTTTCGTTACCTGGTCCCCTAACCCCGTAACTACTGGAATGTTCCAATACGCAGAGAGTCGTGCCACAGGCTCCAGTGCAAATCCACAAGCAGGTCCAATAAACGATATAACATTTGAAAGGAACTTCATATCGGCAGCCAGTCCTGGAGTAAGACTGTTGTCACAAGCGGAATAACTGGAAGAGAAAAAAAGGAGCTCTTTCTCTGGATTCACTAGAAATAAGTGGCTTCATTGACTTTGACTGCATAAACTAAAGTAGTCAGGCGACTAAATCTCTTGGTACAACATGTGAATAATAAAATGTTTCCTACACATACATAATATATGCAATAATATAAATGCATATGAAAAAAACGCTTTCTCGTCCCTTATTCATACATTGTGTGTACATTCTTGGTTGAGTGTTCCTTGAATAACTCGTTATTTTTGCTTTGTCAAAAAGTCTCTCTTTAGGATGCAACAATTTCTTTGTCATACTGATGTAACTAGCCTCTCAGACGAGAATTTTTTAGGAACTTGGCTCAACTACGAAAAGGTCAATCAAATAAGCCAAAGGTGGGTGACGTAAGACGAGATTTGGATTATGAATCTTTTTGAAATATTGAATTGATTGTATAGATTTTGATCTTATATCTCGTAAAGCCACCCCATTTTCCCATGCAAGGAAGGATTGGAACTTGCATTATAATGAATTATTCTTAAACAATTAATCCCTTTTAAATTTAAAGCTTCTTCTGGATATGAAAACATCCCGCAACAATTCTCTAGCTATAGATTATTATATATGATTTAAAATGCATTAGTTAGTAAGACAGATATACTTCTCAGGAAATGATCAATAAACCCCGAATCACGCACCTTTTCTGGATTTTCTGCAGAAATATTTTGTGAGGACGGAGATACGCTTGATTGACAATGTCAAGTGCCATGTCCACAGCTGGGGAGCACTTTTCCAAGTCAAAGCTAGATCCAGTACCGGACACAAGGAGAACTCCAACATTGTAGTGAGTAAATTCGGATGTATCAACATTGGGGAAGGATGATATAAGTTGGGAAGTGGACATATCCATGAAAAGCATATCATCATCATCATCATCTCCCGTTAGTTTTCTTGCAATACTGTTATGCTCAGCAGAAACAGCCTCTTTGTCGTTCGTATCTTTGTTGTGATCAAATTTCATATTATTCGCTCGGCTCTTATTTTTCTCTTGTTGATAATGGTGATGGAAACGAAACTCCGAGCTTTCTTCAGCCGACTCAGTTTTACTACTACTCCAATTACTACTAGAATTGCTACTGCTGTTGCTGTCACTGATGTTCTTGATTGTTTCCATGTGAGTGTTAGTGCCGCTGCTAACGCTGTTGCTGGCATTCAACGCAAACAAGTTCTCTGTTGAATGCCTAGATCGTCGATTTCTGTGATTGCCACCACCATTGTTGTTATACTTCTTGTCGTGACTGTTTGGAACGGGAAAACTGTGAAATGAGCCACTATCAACACCAACAACACTGTTGTCACTGTCACGGCCACTTTCATCATAGCGCTTCACCCCATTGGAATTGTAAGGGATAGCTGCCGCATCACTCGGCACGTAAAACAGTTTGTCTGTGAAACTATTGACGTCCGTACTGTAGCGCTTTGAGGGAGAGCTCTTAAAGTCAGAAATGGCCGATGGTGATGATGAGGAAATTCGACCCAAACTTTTTGACACGTACAAACCATCCTCACCAGTACTAAGTACAAAATGAGGATTGCCATTATCATCATCAGCTCCAGGTTTACTGTTACGAGTGGCCCCTGAGACGACTGAACTAATGAGTAATAGGAAAAATAGGACCCTTCTCAAATAATATGCAGCACATGTTGAAGATAATTGCTTATGACTTTTATGATGCTTGGATGTGCATACGGTACTGGTATTCCTACTGTAAAAATATTTCACGGAAGCACAACTCTTTCCATTTAAATTGCAAGAGCTTTGGGCAAGAGATCTTTTTGGGTAAGAAAAAGGAAAATGAAAGAGATGAGGGAAAAGTTGCGCCAAGCTCTTCATGGTTGGATTGGAATGTTTGAGTCTCTTCGTCTGACTGAGACTCCAAGCTCTTCGGTCACTCGCTAATAAACCCAACAAGATTGCTGATTCTGGTTGAGCTTGTATATGCTCCTTCGCTTCTTCTTCTAGTGACTCTACTACACACACGCGGAGAAAATGCAAGTGTCTAACATACTAGATTCCTTCTACGTAGTGCGCTACGAAAAGGAGAACTGGCAGAAAAGAGGCATAAAACAGAATCTGCAGAATTTGTCATAGATTCTACTCTATCGTATGTATCGTCAAACCAACATTGCATCAACATACTTTTGTAAGTAGTCAGAGAGAGACGGAGAGTGAGTGAGATTCTCTTCTTTCGCACTCATGCCAAGTTTACCAAAGTTGGCTAAAAATGCGAACCCAGTAAGACGTGGTTTATGGCTGTAGTTGCCCCTAACATATAACTGTAGGCATACTAGATTACTAGTCTGTTTATTCGAGTTAAAAACAAGTGCTACTCCAATTTCCTATATTTTGTCATCCAAGAAAAGTCTAGTCTTGGGGGACGAGAAAGCTTATGCCAAATTATAAAACATTTTCACTCATCACTATAAATCTATTCATTGAGTATTGAAAATCCTGTGACTTTCGGAAGAAAGTCTGGCTCGCTGGGAAAGGTTTTTTTTCTTTTAACTTTCAGCTTTCATTTTCAGATAACGCTACTCAAGCATCTGGCTAAGAAAGCCTTTTGGAATCTTAAAAGTTTGACAGAATGCGCTTCTACTTATAGTTTCCCTTCACACTACAAGTTTAAGACTCGACTACTCACAATGATGCAAGTTCATCCGATGGAGAAACATTAAAAATAACTATGAGCCGTCTTACATCGTCATTTCAAGTGAAACAGACTAATGCATTTAATAAAAGATTGGAATTTAATACAGTATATCAAATTGCATTGAAACACTAACATTAGATAATAACGTTGCATCTTGTGCGTTCAAAAGGTTAATAAGAATAGCGTGTCTTAATCCAACCTACAATGCATCGTATCAAGTAGCAAAACCTTAGTTTAGCTACTTAACAAATTGCTATTAACACTTACTCTCTTTGTTGATGAAGCTATAAATATGGTAAGGTATAGTTCTTATTCCTATAAACGTTGAAGTAACTTTGAGCAAAAGTAAATTATATGAAAATTGTACATTATAGAATCGACATTTTGAGTAATGAATGAGAGTTCTTTTTCGATGTCAATGGGTGATAGGTATAACCGAGCTTTGAATAATTTCACATAGCCTTGATCATTCGGTGCTGTCAGCTCGACTGACAAACTTCAACCTAATACAAGCAAATTTATTGCTTGCATTTCGTCGGGATTAATATCAGTTTCTCGTTGTTTAAGCTAATTCCATTTAACCTCATTTACCCTTGGAAAAACGCCCACTAAAAGATCGAATAGTGGGGCTTATCATTTGTCCTCCGTGTGAACGCACTGTCTGAATGAACATAACATTTGCGTAAGTACCATAATATATTTGTAATGAGTGTTTATGCACACAGTCAAGTATAGTTCAGAGGTGTGGTGTTTTTGTCTGTATTTGTTATTGACATTGACTACAATACGAACGAATACGCAGGATACTTACATGTATAATATATATGTATACATATATATATATAATTATGTGCAAATATATAATGTTCGATTTTTGCTTAAAATGTTTTAAAATAACACGGGTCGTGATAGTAGCAACTGGCATGGCATGAGTAATAGTAATGAGCATTGTCTGATTAATTATTTACACGTAATGACTTTGAAAATTGACTCTCTCGAGTGGCGTAAAACATACGCTAATGGAAAGTAAGAAATCCACTACTTCAGCTAATCGAATCAATTATCGGGATTAATTATTTATCACCCGTAGCATGAACAAGGGAGCTTTATTTTTCTGTTGAACTTTAAAACTCTTGTATTTGTTTGCCATTGAAATTGGGATGATTTCATGAATCACCAACGTACCTCAATGAACAAGGTATAGAATTCAGTAGTCTCACAATTAGTTTAAGTGTATTTCTTGCTTTTCTAGTAAATAAATTCTAAAAAATGCTACAATAACGTTCAAATTTATACCCTATGGAACAACTTATCTGCATAACACAAAGATTATAGAGAAACGTCTTTATCGCACGAAAATGATTCCTAAGAGATTATTGTTATGCGCTATAATGTAGAAACAAACTATCAATCGTCAGCAGGACTATATTTCTTACGAAGTATTAGTACGAAGACATTAGTGAATGATACGACATGAATAGACTCGCTACTCACTAAGAACATTGGGAAATTAAAATTTATCGGATGAGTTTTAGGTGCACATTAGGAAGCCATCATGACACGCATACGATTGAAAAAAACCTTGAACATTTATTCTATGAGAAATACAACATCTATTTAACTTTCATTACAAGCTTTTACTTTTGATTTACATGCAACTCTCGTTTACTAAAGAAGTGGAAAGAGCAACCATAGGCTCCAAAAGGTGATATATGCTTCAAAAAACCATGGGTTGGAGGAGTTTAGTTAGGTTCAAACGAGTTCACACAAAAAATAAGCAGGTAGGAATACAAACCACACTACAATGCTAATGTTAATTATAAATATTTTATTATGAAACACTCATCATTAAACTGTTGACATTTATTTTACCCAGATTGACACTTACAGTATTAAAGTATATGCTTGGAACTGAAATCTCATTAGTACAATATACTGTAACAACAGTGCTAATGTACAGCATGTGAGTAGATAATGTATGCATATACTTACATCAACAACCTGCCATTTAATTTTTAAATCCCAATTTGTGTACTTGAAAATGGGAGAGGAAGAAAAACAAGCATAATTAGCTTTACAGGATTTTGTCCCGAAATGTCATCATGATAACGAATCACTATAAAAAGCATCAGTATGATCCTGAGATCACTGCAGTTTTCAGTAGTAAGTTGAGCAGTACTTAGTTCGACGGGAAACTCATTATTCAATTGAAGCACCAGTTTTATAGCTTTTTTCTACAACAATAGAAGTTTAGAAATCTAACCGTATTATAACGTAGTTTTGATTTATCCAGCATTTAAAAGTATATTAGGGAAAACCACTTGGCGACTACTATCTTTCACGATGGCACAAGCCTTAAAGGCCCCGATTCATAAGAATCGGCAGACAACAATGGCAAGGATCAATGGCTACATTTCCACAGGCAGTTTGTTTAAAAACATCAACTTGACCAACGAGATCTATGGAGAAAGGGCTCAGTTCACTTGTAAGTTTTAATATTTTAGTGTTACCAAGTCTAAAGTTAGTTAATTTTACAAAGGCAGAAATTGAAATTTCAAGGCATACCAAACGTGATTAGGATTTAAGGAATAATCTTACGAAAAATCTATGCAGGCTCAGACTTTTAAAGTGCTATTTTTAATTGGGAACCTGCATTAGCTGCTTGAATTTCATCAATTTGGTCCATCAGTTGATATCCACAATTTCTATTCTGATGTCGTTTATGATTTGGGTTTGCATCTTGCAAATGATTCTTGTTGCCATCCAACTAATGACTAAATTTATTAGACATTATTTGCTACAGTTGTAATTTTTCGTTGACGCTTGTGGAGGCTGATTTTGGTTAACTTACTATCAATGACTTTTAACAAAGACGTTTTGTTTCAAGACTAAACTGCATCGCATTGCACCACAAAACCAGGTCACGTCAACACAAAGAGTGCAACTAAATTCACAATGCACAATTACTTTTGGGATACAATAGATACTCAACCAGCTTATCAAAACAGCTTTATATGCGTATGAAAGCTTACTCTTAGATAAGAGTTAATCAGTTGTTGACTTCAAGTTATCATACGCATATTATTTTATGCAATTCACACATAGTATATTTGTGTGAATGCTGTTACATCTTTGGTACTTTTGATTTGGTAGTTATATACATAAAAGCTTCTATAAAGCATACACAATGCAATTTATGCATTCTGCTTGATTTCACAATTTTTCATTAAGTAATATGCTGCTATGAATGTACCATTACTGATTAAAGACTGCTAATTTTTAGAAAAGTATATCTTTAAAATTCCATTGAAACAACAAAAATAACTTAAATCGATGCAATGATTTAGCTCTTGAGGTTTTCTCAATCCTTGGACAACATGGCTCTTGGCAACAATATTCCTTCAGTGATGTTGTGGCCGCACAGTTCCAACCGGCCTCCGTCGGTCAACAATTCGGCCCAACCTGGACTACACATTGGTTTCGTGTGAGAATCGCTATTCCAAGTTCAATGACAGGACAAGAAGTGCATTTAAGATGGGCCAGCGGTTGTGAGGCAATGGTATATGATTCTACTGGCAAGGTTCTTCAGGTGGGTTTATATTGTCTTACACGGTTTTACAATGCTCCACAAACTACGAAGGTTACGTGAATGGAATTCTGCATTGTAGGGCATTTCTCCTGGCTACCGTGAGGAATATGTACTTACAAGGAATTTCCAAGGAACACAACCAGGCGTCCTCTACGTTGAAATGGCATGTAACCATATGTTTGGTGCTGGTGATGGAAACGATATAGGTAATTGAATACGCTATGCAAGCTTCTCATTTTACTAATACTTTCAAATAATATAACTATGTAATCAGAACTTGTGTATCTCACATGTACTCACATAATGTATGTTTTAAATAGCTCCCCCAAATAACAACCGTACTTGGACCCTCATTAATGCTGACGTAGCCGTTTTTAACCGTGATAAATTCAATCTGATGAATGATTTGGAGATGCTTTATGGCGTGGCTAATAAACTTGGAGATGGAAACCACATTGGAATGCAAGCCATGTTTGCTGCGAATGAAATTGTCAACTTGGTTAGATTGGGACAGGAATCGTAAGTCAATTGCCCCACACCAGTTTAAAAAATTATCAAAACTAATTCCAAATTCCAGTCAGTTATTAATGTCAAACCTGCGTAACTTTTGTAGACAAGCTTCTTCAGTGGCTTCCGGTTTCTTTGCTGACAGAACGGGATCAAAGGCTCACCAAATTTATGCTATGGGGCATTGTCACATTGACACAGCTTGGCTTTGGCCGTATGATGAAACCATTAGGAAATGTGCTCGATCATTCTCTGCTCAGCTTCGTCTTATGGAAGAATATGATGATTTTACATTCGTCTGCTCATCGGTTTGTAAACGATATGTTTGCTTGACAGTTTATATTTTACAATTATAGTTAATGTACTAACAATCCGATTCATCCACTTTTTTAAACACAGGCACAACAATATGCTTGGGTGAAACAATGGTATCCTACCTTATTTGATGAGATAAAAGTACGAGTTGCTGAAGGACGTTTCATTCCAGTTGGAGGCACTTGGGTAGAAAACGATGGATACATACCAAGGTATGTTTTATACTATATGAGCAACTTAAATTCGTACATATTGTTATATTTATTAGTATTATTATACACAGAAGATTCGCTAATAAGCTAGAATTACCTACCGTACAATGAAACGTCGGCTTAAGAGTGATAAGATTAGAAGAGGAAAGGAAGTAATTTGTGTTTATTTTGTTTAGCGGAGAATCCTTCATCCGTCAGTTCTTCTACGGGCAGCAACTCTTCCGACGGGAATTTGGAGTGACATGTAAAGAGTTTTGGCTACCTGACACGTTTGGTTACTCCGCACAGATACCCCAGTTGATAAAGGTTGTCACCAATTCTTACCTTGAGTGTTGTATGAAGTCACTTGATCGACTGCGTGCAGACTAGTTTTAGTTTATGCTACCTTATAGAAATGTTTATATAGAGTTTTGAGCTTGCAATGCGTGAACGTCAAATACCTTTTCATGACTGCAATGTTTTATTTGATGCGTATATCTTATATAGCATTGTGGAATCGAGCGCTTCTTGACTCAGAAAATGTCATGGAGCATTGTCAACAAGTTTCCCAACCATAATTTCCTTTGGGAAGGCATTGATGGTACTGAAGTGTTGGTTCACTTTCCACCGGGTGACAGTTACAATATGCAAAACAGGTACATATTAAACTTGACATTTTCAACTCATGCTAATTTCCGCAAAAATAAATTAATGCCATACGCACGTCCTATTTTCATGTAACATTTGCTTAAGAAAATTTTGACTGATGTAACAACTATTCTTGTATTATTCAGTGTTGATGACTTTGTCAACACCCAAAATAACTCCCTTGACAAAGGGCGAACCAATTGTGCTATTGTACTCTTCGGAAACGGAGATGGTGGTGGTGGTCCAACAAGAACAATGATCGAGCGTCTCAACCGGGTGCGGGATACTGACGGTCTTCCAAAGTATGAAAAAAACATTATTATTTGGTTTCATTGAAGGGAATAGCATAATGCAGTGAATGCAGTCACAATAATTTGATCATGAGGATCATTTCAATGACACAAGAAATCCGAGACTTGCTCACGGCTTTTCATGTTTGGTCCCTTTGAAGGGCATCATGAATGCTAATAGAAATGCTATAATTTTGATGCATCCAGCGGTGTACATGTCTTGATGGAATCCTTATAATATGGTTTCCAGGGTTCAGATGAGCACCTCTAATGACTTCTTTGATAGGCTTGAGGAGGATAGAGATAAGCTTTACAAATGGGTCGGAGAGCTTTACTTGGAGCTTCATAATGGAACTTACACATCTCAGGTTCGTTTCTACATCATATAAACATTCTGTCGACGAACTACTGGGCAAGTATATTGTACATCACTTCGTAAGTTATGTATGTTGCCAAGTTCCTTGGCCAGAGACCATTTCGTAAGTCTGAGGGTCGGGTGGTTTATATCTAGTCAGTCATTTTCTTAGATCTACTATGATATGGCTAGAGCTGCCTTGAATTTCAGGGAACATTAAATCTACACGCGTTCATGGTATTTATCTGTTCTCGTATTTGTCATTGTGAGAATGAAACTGATGCACTGATACAGTACATCTTTGTAGGTACTATTTTGCCCACAACTTCGTTTTGTGTTATGATAAGTCAGTCCGTAGTATGTATGTGAGCTATATCATTTGATTGCCTCTTCTAGGCGAAGATAAAGGCTTACAATAGGAAATGCGAATTTCTCTTGCGAGAAGTTGAATTGTTGATGGCCATTGCATATGC
>JAANSM010002295.1:0-15471 GCA_036850725.1 Orchesella villosa
TGAAGCAATCAGTAACTCCTTTGAGTTTCAATTCTTTTGTGTGTTTAAGTACTTCAGTTTTCACCACCGCCTTCTGCAGTTCCGCTGAGCTGCTGAGGCTAACAAAAGCCAGTTTCCTTCCTTTTGCTGAAAACTTTCCAAAGTAGTTGAGAACATGTTCATCATAATAATCACTACTGTTATGATCTTTAATCTGGTGCAAGCTATTATTTACACTGGAGATTCCATGAGTCAGAAATTCATGATGAAGAATCTCAGATGGAGGCACTGTTCTTGGTAACAATATTTGAAGCTTTACTGATCGAATGTAGGGACTCCACAGAATTTTGTACCCGTCATTTAGAATTCTTCCCAGAGATGGGTAAACTACAGGTGGTGGTGGAGCAGTAATTAAGCTCGTAATCTCGTTTTCATAATAGCCTCGTAACATCATCCCAGTAAAAAGCAGTATAAAGCAGCAGCATTTTTTAAACGTTTCTACTGACGAATCCCTTAATACGACCAACTGTTGAACTAGCTCAACAATCCATGTTTCGAAATCCCGATTTTTCAAAGCTGCCAACAACACTACAAAACTCCAGACGGTAATTATCATCCAAATTGAGTTATCAAAGACATGCACCCACAAAGTAAAATTGATATTCTGCCTCAAACTTCCGACTTGGTCGTTCTTACAATAAATAAGCTTTATACTATCGAATTTTATAGACTGAAGTAATGTAATTGTATTTTCCGGTACCCACTCATCTCCAAACAAATTTTTGACGCTGTTAAACAAGTCCATATAGTTTGCAAGTTGTAAAACAGTTGGAGGGGAAACTGGGTTCAACTCGGTGTGTAACCGAGCATAATACTTGGAAAGATCGTTTCTATTATTTGCAGTGCTGATAAGGTCATACAAGAAAACAGACATGTTGTGAGTTTCCTTGCCTACAGTCAAAACTATCATTATTTCAGGGCTACATATTGGCAAAAGTTGACTTGCCAAAGTCAGGCAATCTTCTGTAGAATCGGGGTGATTTCTTTCATATGTAGAATAAGGCGATGGATAATATGCTAAATGAAGATTCATACCATGTGCGTTCCGATATGCATATTTGTGCAGGATTGTTGGGTCCATGTAAGAATCCTTCTGATTCTTCCTGTTTACCAAACCTTTTTCGAACGAAAAATTCTTTTCTTAAAGTAACAATCTTCATGTTATTATAATCCACGTTTGATAAACTCTTCAGCTCAAGTATGACGGGGAGGAGTGGCTCATTCTGGAGTGCGACTCTTCGGTACCGCTCACTGGGACAGTTTTTGATGAGCACGAACAATGTAGACGGAAATGAGAACAAAAGCGTGAATCTGTAAAAGTCCATAGTCATCCACGAGTGTCCAACCAGAAAATCCATGCCTGAGTTGGACGTTCGGTGCAACATTTTCATTTGATGTGTTGTAGAAAGGAGTGCAAGTTGGTGTTATAACGATGTCGAACCGTTTCAAAGAAAATTTTGTTGTGGTTCGTTTAAGGGTAATTGATCCGACCATGTTATTTGGGTTCGTCCCATGGGCCAAAGGTCCTGAGAAAGTAAGCTGTTGAGGACAAGATTTCAGTGTTGGAAAGTTTAGGCAATAAGCCAGAGAGACTTCATTGTCAGGTACTTGACTCAGGTGTTCCATAGCAAAAAAGTAGAATACAAAATAATCAGGGGATGTGCTAACGATTTTGGAAATAAGACTTTGTAGCTCAAAGCTACATAAGTATTTGGGGAAAGTGATAAGTTGCACAGCCAAAAACCAGTGAAACAGCGAAGAAACCATTGTATGTGTAACGGAAACGTAATACTTGTTACAAATATTATGTTGGTGAAATTCTTTGTTAAATTCAACGTAGCGTCTCAACTTCAACGAGTTATCTACTGAACTGAAATGTTATGAAACACATGAAAATAAGTTGCAAGTTCAAGGAGATGCTCGATAAGATGTTCCGTGATATTATTAAACATACATAGGAAGTTTTTCTGGTGCCAATTTGGTGACTATGTATTATTTTTTATTCTTGTCTGCTGAGGTCGTAACTTGGATTCGATACTATTTAAAACTATATAATTATAACACCAAATCATTACCTGGAGTTGGAATAATGTTTGGGAAGTGAAATAAGTTTTATGAGAAAACATTTGTAGGGTATCATTTTCCTTTTATCTTGTATGGATCTATTGCCAACTGCTTGCAATTTTTGTGTGGTCTGAGGCCCAAATATAGCAAAAAAGATCCAAATCAAACTAATTGTTGTTCTTGCCGAGGTTCAACTATAGTATATATTATGTAATCCGCATGAATTTTTGGGATTTAACAAGAATACGCAACGCTATATGTTTACTATATGTAACATTAGTGCAAGGTTGGGGCATTTTGAGAAATTGTAGTTGTAGAAATTGATAGAAAAAAACAAATGTATGTAGATATTATGGACCTTCTATGCATCGAATATTTATTAGTAAAGCACTAATAAACACGGTAAAAAAGCATCTAGACTAAACACTAATCACTAAACACACCCTTTAAACTAAAGATGAAGCTGTTGAGAACAGAGTAAAACCTGGTTCAAATAAATTCTACCCATATCGAACGTGTGAATACATTACGATAAAGGATGAAATTACCCTAATAAATATAAATAAATCGTAAATACAAATTCGTAAAATAAAAATATCGTTCGGGTGAACGTCTCTGTGGAATATTACCAAAAACAATATAAAAGTAGTAACAACTCTAAAGATACGTTATCATCAATTCTGTTTTCTGTCCTCTTTCATCAAAATGCCACAGACTAGTCGTGCACAAGGTTTAATGGAAGATACATGTTGATAAATAACCGCAGTTTATTTGCAAATACTAAATTATATGGATGGACCCACGTCGTGACGGGACGAGACACGGAAACATTGATTAGTATGATGTGGAAGCCGTCATTAAATTATTTGTAATGATGTATTGAACTTGAAATTACGAAGATATTACAATCATTTCATCCATGTGATTTAAGAAAAGGTCTTAGGTAATAATTAATAATAATGTTTCTGTATGGACGTTTTTGTTTTGGACGATATTTCATAGACTCGAACATAACTCGTATTTTACTGCCAGCAATTATATACACTAAAATTGCAAACTACAAGCCCAGCAATAGAAGTATTATTCTCATTTTCCCTTCCACATGTTCCTGTCAAAATTATCATTACTTTTACGTTGTTCTTCTTCTTCTTGACTTCTTGTTCATAGTTGATATTGTCAAAAGAAAGAATGACAAAATTGCTGGAAATGACAAGATAAATCAGTGAGCTTTCGTTGAGCACCTGCACGATTCATTATAACATATATCATTCATAAACACATATATTTTATGTATCGCTTTTCTGAAATCATCAATTCATCAATAAGGACTCAAATTTTCACCATATAGGTGGACGTGGTATAAGAATGTATATGTGAATAAGAATCCCTCGCCCATTTTCCCCTGTTAAACTGATAGCACGGAATTTTTCCATTTTGTTCTGGAACTGAAAGATAAACATGTTTTTATTTTTATTTCATGTTGATATTTTCGTTTTACCTTTATTTATTTTTACAATGACATGAATTTTTAACTTAATCCAAAGCCAAAGTGGACTGGCGAGTACAAAGCGAGTACAAAGAGATAATAAGGGATTATCTTTTGTGTTGAATTGCAAACTCAATTGATTGACAGAAATGATAAATATGAAATTAGTTCAGTGAGAAAATTGAATTATATACACTTAAGTACCTTATATTTACCTACATATCACATATTGTAACTCATCACCAGAATAATAATGTTGAGAGACGATATGATATAGTGCGTGCATCAACTTCAATCATTTTTGACAGTATCAAATTTCATGCCCCAGTATTCCAAAAATGTAAATGACTGGCATAAATTATCACGCATGATCAGGGACTGCAAATAGTTTACGTCTTATAAAAGCACATTTCAGGGATATATTTTGCCTCACTGAAACTTAAATTTCGGTAAAGACTGGTCGTTATATCGGAACAGGTAAGTTCTTAGCCAAGAAATTCATTTAAATATTAGCATAACATTAGAAACCCTTACTAAAACGAAGCCTACACGCGTATTTTATTTCTAACAGATCAAAATGCGCGTCTTCAGAACTCTCCTCCTCTGTGCTCTTGCACTCCCAGCTCTGATCACTGGGCGAACAATCAAGTTCGCAAACAGATGTAACCAAGATATTTGGATTTCTCCTTTAACCAACGCCGAAGGACCTGTGCTTGCTCCTGGAATCGTTAGACTTGGACAAGGAGCGTCTTTCACTTATCAAATTCCTGATGGAGGTTGGGGTGGTCGGTTTTGGCCAAAGATGGGTAAAATTGTCTTCTAAATAATTTGTCATATTTTTCATAACCAATCAAAAAAATTCATAATAATTTATTTTGTGCGTAAAACTAGGCTGTGATGGAAGTGGCCACAATTGCGAAGTAGGTCAATCCATGCCACCATGTTTGCCAACTGGATGTGATCCTCCTGCAGAAACTAAAGTGGAGTTTTTCTTCCCCCCTCTTAACAACGGAAATGATGTATGGTACGATGTCAGTTTGGTTGATGGCTACAGTATCTCTTCTGAAATTATTCCAAGCAGTATCCAAGGATCTTGCACCCACACCCGTTGTGCTATGTCTCTTGACTCTTGTCCAAATGAGAGAGAAGTAGGGGACCTTCGTGTCATCAAGAATGGACGTACTGTTCAATGCTTATCTCCATGCAAAAAATGGAATTATCCTCCACCATTTGGTCTTGGTCGCCCAGAAATGGAAGGAAATGGTCTCTACTACTGTTGCCCAACTCCACCAATTTACCCTGAGGAATGCCGTCAAAGCCTTGTTATCCAAACTGAGTATGTCAAGCTTGTCCATAGGGATTGCCCAACTGCGTATTCCTATTCTTATGATGATGAAGCTGGTCTCCATAATTGCCCCAATAATGTCAACTTTGATGTCAACTTCTGTATCTAAAGTTATAAGAAAAAATGAGCTTATTCGATGATGAAAATTTAATGATGATGATGAAAAAAGTTAGTTAAAAGGTATATATATCTACTTGACTTTTCATGAAGAACTCAAATGACGGGATTGTAATTTGTAGTAATTATTGTAACCTCATTCAAAATGTATGAATCTATAGCAAATCTATCTAGCTAGAGAAAAATATAAATTACTTTGTGTAAATAAAGGACAATACCATAACTCGGTTGAGATTTGGGAGAAAGCCATAGTCATACTTTGACGTCGGTTGGAAACTGTTTTGTTCTCTACATTATTTTGTTAAGCTAACATTGAATATTTTTTTTACTGTGAGGCAATCATGTTTTTTGTAAAGAGAGAAAACTCCATTTTTCTATTAGTTTTCTTCTTCAACTTAATACTCACTTCCAATGCTAGCGAAAGCATGGATTCAAAACACTACGTAAAAGTGCTGTTAGATATTATCTCTGAATTGGGGCAAACATTTTCTCCATTGCATCTTGTTTGGATTTCAACAGAGAGCAAAACCAAACCATCCACCTCAGTTTTTGAACCATTCACGCAAGCGTTAATTGAAAATAGTTTGAATTTGCCAGTTATTTTCTTTGAAATGCGGAAGGTTAATAAAAACTTGACCAACTCACACTCCAAATTAAAAGGAATTCTCCACTGGAAAAATCCTGGTATTCAACACTATCTAGTTGTTGTGGAGCTATTATCAGAAAACCCAGAAGCAGACAAAGTTGGAAACTTCTTGAAAAAACTTTTCTACCCAGGAACAATTAACCGAGCTCATTTCATTTTCGTTAATTCCAAATTAATTTCAGAGAAAGGACTTCCCTTTATTTCTAGGAAAGTTTTTGACATGTACCAAAACAAACTGGAGATTTCCCCATGTGCACAAAAGCTCCGGAAAACCACTGGGGCAACTTGCATCCTCACCAAAACTTGGTGTTTTCACTGCCCCCTCAAACTGCATCTTCTCTCCAAATTTGACACCCAATCCCAAAAAGTTACTCTCTTCAACCCATCCTTTTTCCCAAAATTATATAACACTTTAAACGGACATTCAGTAGCCTTTGTTTCACCCGTCAACGCTTTAAATCCCACAGATGGAAAAAATGGATTTGGGAATGGCCCTTTACTTACATCATATTACTCATTCAAAGCCAAATTCATAGTTTTTCCTCTTCTCCTCCAATTCAATTTCAAACTTGAGGACACCAATAAAGTGGTCCAATCATCGAATTTGTCAACAATTACTGTTAACAACAAATCCTTATCATCAAAGTCCACAATCCGGAAATATCTTTCATTCTTGGAAAAAGTGGAAGAAAAGAAGATGGCGTTGGTCTTCGGCGTTGGTGCATTTCCCTACATTCTCCCTAAACTTGACTTCACTAGAATTTATTCCCGCGCTACCTGGGTTTATGTCACTCAAACAAGATTTTCCCGGGCAGGTGACTCATTTAAAGAGACGGAAGGGCACATGGGAATCGTTTACACTATTCTAATTTTCTTTGGAATTACATTATTTCTACTTGAACGTAGAATCGACGCTGACAAAAGAATTACGCGCAAAAATTTCATTAAAATGCAAAGTTGGAGCGATTGGGTTCTAGCATTGCATAAATCTCTTGTGGGTCAGCAGGATATTGAAAAAGTATTCAATATCGGGAGAAAAGGAAGTAATCACCATTTAGCTTGGCTTGTTTTCACATTGTCCTGGTGCACCTTTACAATTTCCTCGTTGTATTTCACTGGAATTTACTTAACGACTGGAGCTCTGACTCCCGTTCGGGTTGCCCCAATCGAGCCGATCGAAGAAATCCTCCAAAATCCTAAGTGGAAAGTTGGAATTTTCTCCAAGAAAGATTGGTGGGAGAATACAATCAGAAACAGCAAATTTAAGTCAATGCTTGATCGCTTTGAATACTTAAAATCGCAGAATGAGTGCGTGACAAAAGTTATAGAGAGGAAAAAATTTGCTTGTTTTATCAATCCCGATGTTCTTCTTCTGTTGATGTCTGAGCTACCTAAGGCAAAGCAAAGGAAGTTGGTATTCCAGGAGTTTCAGTTGGTTGCAAGTGGAGTTGGAGGACATCGGATGGGCTTCGTTAAGGACTTCCCGTGGGCTGAAAAGTTCACTGTGGCTGTGTCGTGGCTTGCGGAAGAGTCGGGTTTGACGGATTACGCGACGCAGGCATTTATGTATGCAAATGCTTCAATTAAATGGGATTCTGGTTCTGCTTCAGGTCAAAAGGAAGATAAGGCGGGGAAGGAAAGTGATGATGAGACTGGACGTCATCTTGTTGATCTTCGTCCTGTTTTTCAACTTTATCCATGGGCCATATTAATTTGTTGTGTTGTATTTGCTCTGGAGTGTGTTTTCTATTGGTTTCAAATATGTTTTAAGCGATTAAGACGTTTTATAAGGAAGAAAAAAGAAACCAAGCGTCAGAGACGACGACGCCGAATTTACATGTAAAAAGAGCTTTACTTGAAACGATAAAATTTTGTGTCATTATAATTTGGATTGGTTTCATTTATGATTTGGTTTGGAGCATATCTAGTTCTATCTACTCCTAAAAACAAGTAACTAAGCTTGGACTTTGGAGTTTTACCCAAAGGAAATCTAAATTAAGTATAAATTCACTGTTCCTCTTGCTATTCCACCTAAACAAACAACAATAATAAATAAACTCCATAATATTTTTTTAGTATCCAGCAATTATTGTCATATGTCAAAACAAAAGATTGTTGATCGTATCATATATTCATTACTGTCATGACTCGAATGAGTCAAAAAAATAAAAGTACGCACGCGATCAATGTCAAATTAATAATACTTGGTCTTTGTACAGTTGCACTCACACACAGTTTATCCCTGACATTCGCATTCCATTGCAGAGCTTATAATACTATGAATAATAATAGATAATTAATAGTTAAATACACCATATACCATTACCCTCTATTATGTGGGCATTGCGTGTTGTTGGCAGTTTTGACAGTTGTATCATATTTTTTCTGCTTAAGGTTTCGATTGTGATTGTGATTGGAAGTAGAATAGTCAGTTCAATTTTGAGGAAAATTGTATCAGTAGGGAATAAGGATAATCAATTCTATATTTATTTATGAAGTTTTCAGCATGTTTGCTTCCTATTCATACGCTCCACAGGTACCAGACCTAGAACCATATTTTAGCCAAACAGCCTAAGTGGAAGGATGGATCTTTTTACTATCTTCTTAGTATTTTGCATTACCTTCATAATTTGGTGGGATACACGGGAGCGTCACCGATCTACCCGTTTTCCACCAGGACCTCCAAGACTCCCTATTATTGGAAGCCTTCTGAGTGTTGCTTTCAAGTCTAGCATTCCAAGTATTGCATTCGCAAAATTGGCCAAGATTTATGGAGATGTTATGTATGTCAAAATGGGAAGTTTGGATGCAGGTATGTGAAATGAAAACGCTGCTAAAATAAATTAAAATCTTAAAATTAATTACTTTAAATTGGAATTTTTTTAGTCGTTTTCTCATCTCATGAAGCTGCAAATGAAATATTTAATCATGACAAAGCAAACGAGAGAGTCACTGCTGGATTTGTGGCGGACAGAAACATGGATCAAAATATGGGTAAATAATTGTCAAGAATTAAGCTTAAAATTCAGTTTTAAAGATTTCTATTGCGAATTTTTCTAATCCAAAACCCAAAGGAATAATTTGGGGCAATGGGGAAATATGGCAAACCCTTCGCCGCTTTACCATCCGAACATTACGAGATTTCGGGTTTGGAAAAGCAGCCTCCATGGATGTCGTCATTAATGAAGAATTAACCAAGTTTTTAGAACATTTTAGTAACAAATTAAACCAAAAAACTGAAGATATCATGGTGATTTCGAAAGAGTTTTTGGATCTGAGTGTTTTAAACGTCCTTTGGAGACTCGTCACTGGAAAAAGTTTTGAGCTTGGAAATGACCGTTTAGAACACTTGCTTCTGTTAAGTAATGAGTTTATTAGGGGCTCAAAAAATGGCGGAGACATCTCACTAACTTTTCCAGTTCTTCGGGACTGGTTCCCAGAGTGGACGGGGCGGAGAAGGCAGCGAGAGTGCATTAAGAGATTGTGTGATTTTTGTCGGGTAAGTTGAAATCAAAATCATTCAAAAAAATCCAATTAAATAAAAATTAAAGTCAAATTTTAATGTTTTAGGAAGCTGTAAATGAGCACAGACAAAGTGATTCTTATGCAACAGATCCACAATCCTTTATTGATGTTTTTCTTGCAAAGATTGATCAAAACGAGAACAAATCTGTATTTAATGGCAAGATTAAATTACAATTTTTGACAATTTTACAAATTCTCACATTTTGGGCTTCTTCATCTACACATCTTCTTGTATAGCGTATTATTTAAATTCCATATTTTTTACTTTCTGACGTCCTAGATGAGCAACTTATCTACACATTATTGGATTTACTGCAAGCTGGCGCAGATACAAGCAGCAACACGTTAACATTTGCTTTAGTGTACTTAACTTTGCACCCAGATAAGCAAGAAAAAGTTCATAAAGAACTGGATGCTGCGTTCCCTTCAGATGATGTGATAACAGTCGCAATGAAATCAAAGTATACTGATAAAACTTACACAAAAATAATTTTTAAGTCCAGAAATTTTACAAGAACGGCGTCTAAGTTGATCTAAAACAAAATAAATAATATTTTAAGGCTTCCCTACTGTACGGCAACCTTACTAGAAACTCAACGTTACAGTTCAGTTCTACCTTTTGCACCTAATCGGGAAACTGTTGAAGATATTAAAGTGAAAAATTACATAATAAAAAAAGGAACTGTCATCATAATCAATCTCCAAGCGATGCATTTCGATGAAGGGGTTTGGGGAGACCCCCACGTCTTCCGACCGGAAAGGTTTCTCACGAGAGACGGAGCAATTGATAAAAGGAAAGCTGAGCTTGTCGTGGGATTTGGGGGAGGTATGTTTATGTTATCCTTTAAATTTTCATAATAATATTTAATTTATATTGACAAAAATTTTAAGAATCATCATGATTGAAATTGAAACGCATTTTTTAAATATAGGACGACGTGTTTGCCTTGGTCAAAATCTTGCAGAGTCAACCATGCTGATTTACTTTACAACATTTTTCAAATATTTCAAACTTGAAAAAGTTGCTGGTGGGAATGGGAAGTTGGCACCTTCCACAGTGCCTGTTTTAGGTTTGGTATATTCACCTAGACCGTTTGAGGCGAAGATAATTTGCAGAGGATAATGAAACTCTCAAAAAAAGTTATCTATTTTTTATTTCTGCTTTCCGGTCAAATTATTTTCTTGTTATAGTTTGTTTTGATTCAAATTCTAAAGTTGTCCTTCAGCTTTTTGTCAAATAATTGTAGATTTTTATGTATTTTTTACAAGTTATTCTTTCCTGCAGCACGCAAGAGCATCTGTCATAATAACAGTTATTTCGGACAACTCGTGAATAGCATGGAATGTGATTATATGTTAGCATACATTCAACATTATAATTATAGTATGGTAACATCCTGCATTTTGTAAGTTTGTTTTGGATTCGAAACACGAAAACGGGCTGAGTTCGGATGATGATCAACTTTTGGCAATTTTCACGTTCAATGTTAGAAATGTTGTTAAAAGACGTTAGTTATCGTACTTTAATATAGATTGAAATCAACCAATTTTAATATAAATATCCAGAATTAAACTAAGCATGCATTTTTATTGTTGACAGTTGTCAGATTTTAAACTTTTACAATTTTACGCTTTACTGCTGATGCCAATCTGATTTTTTAAAGAATTTTTTAGATTTACGTTTATTTTATGTTATATCATCAAAGCTTCTCAGTAATGGCTAATGTATCACCTTCTTTGAATATAGTAAAAAAAATCATCCACATTGTTAATAAATTTTATTACCAGTATGACCTATATTTTGTATCACATTTCTTTTACATTTATTTTCCAATACATTGAACTTGTGTGCACAGAACAGGCTTTCATTCATTAAGATTTTAATTGAAATTGACGAATATATTTTATTTGATTTCAAAACTTACAAAAATCGATATTATCATGTTTCTTTTCAAACAGTTATTTTGCATATTAATACTTTCATTTTCTCTGCACCACCAACTGGTATCATCCAATACGATTGTCCCTTTTTGGGGAGGGATTATTCATTCCCCATCTAGGTCTGTATTTGACTTCAACCTGCCTGGAATTGAAAGAGCTGTTTCTCACTGCTTAAACTTTCGTCAATTATTCAACAAAGGAGCATTTTGGAAATGCTTTAGGAGTCTAATGGTAACAGTTATCTATAAAATTATTCTGCTTTTTAAGTATCATAAGCTACAATATACCTTTTGAGGAAAAGAAACAGTTACACCTACTGGAAAATATATTACATATAATTTTAGACTGTACCCTTACGTCGTTTAAATGAGACACAAATAAAACCAACTAGTTGGGTAGCTATTAAAACTCTGGTTCTCAAGTAAAATAGTTGAAAATATGCATTAAAAAGATTTCTTTACTCTATATACTTTATATTGTATATAAAAAACACTTCTATAATAATAAACTATCATTAAGTATGTCCAGAGAAAAAACCAGTTTGTCGACTTTGCGTTTTGTGTTTGACTGAAACACTCGCTCGTGTCCTTTTCTTGGTTCCTCATTCATAGTTCATAGTTAGTGTCTAGTGTGAACACATAATCTTTTGCTACAGGTTTTAAGGCGTTAAATTTTATATTAAAGCATAATGCAGCATTAAATGTTGAATGTTCATCACACATTAACTTGCGTAAAAACTGAAATTCTCACACTATATTCCAGTGGGAAATGAGTACCAGACGAGAAAGATCAACAACCGCAGCACCACCACCTCCAACAATGGCAGGAAATTCCGATAACCCATTATCAGCTCACGTTTTAGACACAACCATTGGACGACCAGTTCCTGGAATTTTGATTACTTTATCAAAAGAGGAGAATGGAAAATGGCGCAAAATTACTGAGCAGTAAGTAATACACCTAACTACTCGATTTTTTATAGAAATTTGAAACTATTAGACTATTACTCAGCTCAAGTTATAACTTATAAGTCATTCTTACTCGTATTTCTTTCTACACTTAATTCCCTTTCTCTCTCATTTCGCACAGGCTAACGAACAAAGACGGAAGAGTTGCAAAGTTGATTTCACAGGCAGAATTTACACCATCGAAATACAAGCTTAATTTCAATACAAAATCTTATTTTGAATCACTGGGGCAGAAAACATTTTACCCTTATATTGATGTGGTGTTCCAAGTCGAGAAGCCGGAAGAACATTATCATGTGCCAATTTTACTGAATGCTTATGGCTACTCTACCTACAGAGGCAGTTAAAAAAGAAAGAAGCCCTAATAAATCTTAGTTCATTTTTCATTTCATAATAATAGCCATATGTAATAGAATGGAATATATAATGCAATGATTATTAAATGATTCATTATAAATTATAATTAATTCTTTTCATTGTCATTTCTACTAACATTAAATAAATATTTAAAGTATTATCTACGTCAAGGTCTTTCAAAAATGCCCAGATCCATTATCCATTTACTCTAAAATATCTTGTCGTAGCGCATTGTATTGCATTGTATATCTGCAACAAGTGAAGTGAAATTGTTCCTTCATCCTTAATCCGTCGTTTCGTTACCGAAAATTTACATATATACCAAAACTTCAATACAAAATCATTGTTTGGTATTATGTTTTTAGGTACATATCTATTATATATAGAAATAATATATAAGTAAGCAAAAAGTGTATATAAATTACATGAATATGGAATAGTACAAAAGCGTATGAATATTGAGTATATAGCACTTTCTATAGACAATGCAATGGCTATACTGAACACTGTTTTACTCTGCATTCTCTCATCTGTTCGTGTTCCTGAAGTTCCTGTATTCCTGTTCCATATCAATTTTATCTATATATATACAATATAAAATACACAAGCTAAAACACTACGTGTGTGGGATAGGTGCTGATAGGTATATTCGCTGTTGAAGGAAGCGAAGGTGGTACTGGACATGGACAGCTCATTGCGTACTAGTGTCTACTAGATTACTATATATTAGCTACATATAAATATACAGAAAAACGTTTGGATTGAGAACATTATATTGTGATAGGATTTTTCGTTCCTTCATCCTTTCTTCCAGTACCAATTTACAAATACGAACTGCCCCAAGTCCCAAAGGCAAAAGAAGCCAGTGAAAGAAAATTGGAAAACATGTGCAGTACAGAGGAGTACAGAGTACAGGACAATATTTTGTTGTATTTTTTGAGTACGTACGATATGATATACAAAACGTAAGTAACCTCAGCTCAGCTCATCTTCATCTCCTTGTTAAAATATTAAAAGAGAAGAAGGAAGATAGAGCACCGGCCTTCACACTCACCACTCACAGTGTTCACACACTTGATTCTCAACTCTTCTTCAACGTTCAACTTTCATTTAACCTCGGGTGTCGGGTCAAAACTCTCTGAGTTTTAAAGTCATTTAAGGTATCACTATTTACAAAATATAAATCTTACAAATATTTTGTCTTTTGCTGTTGTGCCACTGATCACTGATTGAGATTTGCACACAGGTGACAGGGAATAAAGTACTCTGTTGCAGTTGGCAGTTGTGTACTTATGACTTTGAGCTTTGCTACAATAATTCATAATTGTGTCTTCAAAATAGGATAACACAAACTCTCACTCTCGTCATTTTGCAAGGGTCACAGGGGAAAAGTGACAGGCGATAGACACAAATAACCCGTTTGGTTCTTGGTTCCTGACAGTGACAGTTCGGTGTCATTTGTAGAAAGTTTGTAGTGAAAAGTTAACATTCGATTTGGTATTGTTTGTTTGTTGTTTGTGAGAAAGAAGTGAAAATTGTACTCACTCAGTGCTCCTTACATCAGACGCCAGAAGAAGACAATTTTTGGTGGTCATTTTTAACTTTTATGAAAAGTCATTTGAACTCTTTTAATCATTGCTAGTGTCAGTGTGTCTAGTCACCAATGAACAACTCATCGATGTATTCTTCGGGGTCCTCCTACTCACCTTTTCAAAGAAGCATGTCAGGAATATTAGGAGGGGCAGGAATAGGAGGAGACAACCCTGCGAAACGAAGGTGTACAAGTTTCGGTCCGGAAAATGCGTCATGTCTTGGTGAAACGGGGGTTGACCAGGAAGTCTTCTCATTTCTTTGGACTGTTAAAAACTACTCTGTTTTGAGTGAGATGGCTATGATCAAGTCTCCAATTTTTACTGGAGGACCTAAAACCAATCATGGCTGGTAAAAACTATTATTTGTTACTGAATTAACCATTACTTACAAAAAATTACAAGTTGACAGTTAAAATTTTAACTATCAACGATATCCTTTAATTTATTTTCAGGCAGCTGGTGTTCTACCCCAAGAGAAAAGTGGAGGATGTGGAGTACCTATCCATTTTCTTACGACTGAATGACTACGGGGATGGAGTTGATTCAGCGGATCGAGCTGTCAAAGCTACTGTCCAGTTTTATCTCCTCAATGCGGATGGACGAGCTGTTCGAACGTTCAAATCGTGTGGCAGTAAGTAAATAACGTCCATATTTGATTAGTATTGTGCTTTTTTTAGTTTTCTAAATTCTAACTATTAACTATTTTGATATTTTGTATGTTTCATTGTCAATTGTTTCCCTTTACAGCTTCCGGAGCTAATACCCCCCTCGAGTTTAAAAAGGCTGGCAACATGTGGGGTACCAACAAGTTCATTTCCTCCTCCGATCTCTTGATTCCAAGTCACAAAATTGTTGTGGACGATGCATTCAAAATCCATTGTGAAATTACAATTATTGGCGCCCTAAAACAAAAGGTTATCAACGGGGGGACGGCCAAATGTAGTCCTCCAGTTGAGGAAAGGGATAAAAAGAGGATGGATAGGATGGCAGCTGAGCTCGGAAAGATGTTTACTGATTCCATTGCCACTGATATCACAGTTGCGACAGGGAAAGAATCTTTTAGAGCCCACAAAACTATTCTTATTGGTAAATATTATTATAATTTATAAATCAATCAATTTATTGCTGAGCTAACTGAAAATTCAGGGACGACGTTCAACTTTTAAATTAAATTAAAATATTTTTTAAATAATAATTACAGCCCGAAGCACAGTATTTGCAGCTATGTTCGATGTGGACATGCGTGAGAAAGAGATGAACTCTTTGGAAATTAGCGATTTTGATGGGGAAGTTGTGAAAGGGATGCTCGAGCATTTGTACTCTGGACAAACGGAAGCTATGGTGGAACGAGCTCCAGAGCTCCTGGAAATTGCAGAGAAGTATAATTTACC
>JAANSM010002296.1:0-15470 GCA_036850725.1 Orchesella villosa
GCATGGTGTCAAGTTTCTCATAAGATAAAAATGGGCTTCCGGTCTTATTCTGTTCGGCATTTCATTCAAAACGTTTAAGGTTAAGGTCTTTCCTAGAATGATTTACTTTGAACGAATTTACATATATTGAACTTATTTAAGCGGCAGTAAAATTGACAGAGAGCTGTAAGCTGAAGATAAGAGATTCTGAGCATGGGAAGCACTCCCAATAGTCAGTATGATCACCTGTTTTTGCGATTTTTAAAATCAATTTCTTATTTGCTTCTTCAATAAAAAGTTATGAGTAATGTAGCTAATCAGTGATGCGTTTGCGTTACATAAACTTAACTATGCCTACAATTACTTGGCTGTAATTGGTCTCGATAAGTTTTTACAATCTGGGTTTTAATTTAGGCAGCTGCTCCTACGTTCAATGAAATGCCTACCTATTTTAAGCTCTAACTAGCAGAGAGCTCAATAAATCCAAGTCCCTTACTTTCCAACCTGTCAAGGGCAATCATAACCAGTGAGCATGAACTGATACTGGGGTAGCTTTGATGCACTTCAGCTTGCAGAGGGATGATAAATGCTTTTATCATGCACATATACTCGTTCTGCCACTGAACTGAACGTTCCCTGATTTCCCCTCAATTCATGGATGCTCAATCAAAAACGGATATCCGGTGACATGACACCAAATGTTACTGCAGCAAGTTCTAAAGCACTGCAAGTCTAATCCACGAATTATGTTATAAAGTACACTATACATTTTATCGAGAGGCTCAACACAGGCACACATTATGATGACATAACTCTTGCTCCAACAACTGTTTTTAAAAACACCTTGTGTAACCGCTATTATCCCAGAAGATACAAAATGTGGTGTATTATTGTCATTTATTCGAATCACCATCATCATGATCATCATAAGCAACGAAACCTTGTCTGTGGCAAGGAACAAATGAATGAACATAAGTGTCTTTTTGGACTACATACATGAAGCTACTCTATTTTTATATGAATATGAATACTACTTGCTCATTTCCTTCCTTCCCTTCTCCTTTGCCGATGCGGAAACACCGGTTGGATTTTACCTACAGCTTCCCCACTGTGTAATTTGGACAAGCGTGATCACTCAGCCAAATATAGTTGGTTAGCATGAGCAAACAAAAAATATCCTTTTCTTTTCTATTATCAACCTAATACAATTTGTTACAAGATAAAAGATAAACAAAGAAGTTTATGAGAATCGAATTAAAGGCAGAAAGGCGGCAATAAAGTAGATACACACATGCATGTACCCTGTACGATCCGACTGCTTGTACATAGTTCAGTATGTGAGTCAATGTAACAAAATTAAATACTCAAAGTAAGTTGTAAGTCGGCTTGAAACCGTGGCCCTCCACTTATGAGAGAGGGAAGACTTCAGCAGGTCTTTAAATTCATACCTTTAGATTCACACCGCCCGATTCTCAAGCATAAAACATGGGAAGGAAGAGAACTTCCTGTTCCTTCCACATGTCATGTAAATGTTTCAAGCCATATGACGCAAAGGTCATTAATTTTCTCCAGCGAAAAACTGTACATGCATGTTGCAAATTGAGTCAAATTCTAGAAACTAACAAGAACTTTGTTCAACCGATGTAGATGAAATAACACTAACATATACATAAGTACGTGACAGCTTTCATAAAACTGTACTTACCAGTCCAGACCATCCGTGAAGGTAAATCATGTAGCTGCAACATGATGTTTGATAGGATTGATCAACTTATTTTCCGAAACTTCGTTAAAATTTGTTTAAAACGCACAGAACTCTTTAAATCCAGGAACAGGTTTAAAAAGACGTGCACATATTTGTTTTAATATCTGTCCAACAGCATCGACCAATATAGTCTATAAGGAATCCCAAAATATTACGCTCTGGGGCAGGGAACACTCAGATTTCTAATAGACGTTGCTCTTCCAACAGTTTTGTAATTCGTAATTCAATTTTTAAACATGAATTTGTCTTGCAATGACTCAAAAGCACCTTTCAGGTTCACTAAAGAAAGTACACGTCTCTTGGTAAAAGTACATTCACTTGTCTCATTGCCATAAGAAGCAATTTTACTCAAAGTAGCAGTCACAGTGAACAACAAATTCGATTTGAGAAGCAGATTTTCTACACACACGCAACAACGCACTACTCATCTGACTTCTGGTGACTTTCTCCCCTCCGCTATTCTCACTCGCCCTAACAAACGCTTGTTATTAGTTAGTGCCACCGGAAGCAATCTGTTGATCCAGAGCTTCTTTTTGCAAGTGTTCTTAAAATTGGCAATAATTTTCCATTTTGGGCCAATTCACAAATTTGATTTTGATTCCCTTGATGACACAAAGAAATATCCTAAAGTAGATTCTCTCTCATGTATTGCTACTACAGAGCAGGTCAATATACTTATAATGTTATATATCTTGTTAGCTGCATATCTTGAGGAACCACTTGACAGTTTGACTGAAGAATGATTTAAGTGAATTGTTTGATTCCGTCTTCAATACGCGACTGCTGTATCTTTTCATAAAAAATTCCAATAACATCTAGGAGGGATTGCTGTCATTGTTGACATTCATATAATATCAGATGGGCTCCTCGCCAATGTTATATGCAAAGAGGCAGAACGATCAAAAGATGAGTTAAATTAAATCTCTCAACAAAACATGAAGAGAAGAAAAAATTGGCTCAAGACAAATGATGTAGTTATTCAACTTTGGCTTGAAAAAAGAAGGATGTTGTTTTTTTGCACAATAGGAGATGTATTTATGTAATTAATTACTGAATCATTTGTCCTTTTCCTTTTTAAAGGTTATAGATGTTATTTTCTTGTCAGATAGGAACCACTCATGTAGCGTAACCTTCCAAAAATTATGCAAGGAAAACGTACATGCAGGCTGCACAAAAGTCAAGAAAAATACAGTGATCGCACACACACTTCGTAACAATAATTAAATTGATGTTTGACAGTCTAAAGAATACAACTTGTTTTGTGGTATCATCAGCACATGTATGAAAAAGTGTTCTTTATTGAGCATGCATCATGCATACAATAAGCTTCTGTCCATAAAACGTATGAAATGACCGTCAGCTCCAAACCACGAAAGCCACTGTCAAGATTTTGTGACTATTCTTGAGTCCAACTACGAACACAAAGCCACAGTTTAAGTACCAAGTAAGAAGTAAGTATACTTGAGCTTGGAGTAGTAATAATGGGTCCTTTACAAAAACTATTTTTTGACTTTTGTGCACTTCAATATCCACTTCCATACAAAACAAAAATGTGTATATATGCGATGATTTGATGATAACGAATACTGTCTAATACTGCAGAACCATATCTTGAGTTGTAGTTTTAGAACAAACAAGTAGCAAACCACCTTCGCGGTCGGCCAGCTTCAATTTGATATTAAAGTATCACTGAGACGTTTTAAAAGGCTTTCCATCAACGTGCTTCTTTTTGGAGTGATCCCTACAATCCACACTCATGCTATAAATTTCATGCACTACGTATGTAAAATACATAAGCAGAAAAATTATATGAATTCATGAAACACACATGTGTGTTGTGATGTTGTTGCTGATGATAATAATAAATAATGACGGTATTGCTGGTTTACCAACTAAGAGAACACCACAAATGCACAAAGTCAACGTAGTAGAAGTTGTTTTAACTCTGTCTTCTATTAGTACATATATACGTACTTAAAACATAACCAAGAACAATACACTTTCTTCTTGACACGGCGTACTTGTAGGAGTAGCAGCAGTAGTGAACTTAAAGCGACCAGCCAGTGTATCCGGCAAGCCAAAGGCAGTAAATAAAGTAGCTGCTCAGTTTGATGGGCTGATATACTTAGGTACTGGTTCATATACAAACGTATGTTCGAATGAGAACATTATTACGTGGGCAACATATGCCATGCCGCTTGATCTGAATGATGTGATACGATACCACTAAATGATGCTGCTGGCGATTTCCAACAAAGGAATTCATCATCAAAACTACTTCTGCGCTGCTACCGTTGTAATATCCATCATATGCAAAGGGAGACAATATACACATCTATATCTATCTACCTGTGAACTGACAATGATCGCACAAGCACAACAATAAAGAACGTATTATGAGATAACGCCAATAAAAATACGATAAGTAAGTGTATCTCAAATTATACTGTCTATTGAAGGTGGCAATAAATAAGTAGTCTTGTCTGCATTTATATGCATGCTAGAGCATGTTCAAAGTGTGAATACATCTAGAAATGCGTGAGTGGCTAGAAATGCCAGTGCGTCTGACCAGTTATACACTATACTTTATACTCATGCAAAAGTGGAAGTTTGATGAGTTTGCAAGATAACCCTTGTTTTAATTATTTGTAAACCAACAACTAGAACCACAAAACAAAAATGTGTATCGAGCATATAATATACTGAGTCAACTTTTGGTTTGTAAACTTCCAGTGGAAAAGTTCTGTAAAAAGTACAATTTATAAAAAACTCCAGTGGTTAGTAGCTCATGTAAATTGTGTTTGGAGCTTTTTTAAGGCACAAGAAATTTTAATACTGACTATATATATATATATTATACCTGTTTACTCAAAAACGAAGAGGTGAAATTTTACGCATGTCAGTCAGTTTTATATGCACTATACAACCGTATCATTACAGCGTTAGAAAGGTATAAATGGCACTACCTACAAAGAGCATCAAAAGCAGGAGAGTGGGTACGTAGATTTTAATCTTTGCACTCTATCTCGATCCATCTGAAGAGTAACATCAAACATGGACACGACTAATAAAAGACGAACAGATGTACATAATATGATTTCATAGCATGCATTGCATACATATCCAATTCATGATACCTTTTCTGAAAAATATTGTCAGTTTCATATTTCCAATAGCCTAACAATTCCCACTAACAAAATAAATGTTTTTCCCATTTTAAAAATATCATAGGATAGACAAAATGGCTAAAGTACGAGATTGAAATATTTGAAATGGATTGAAAAACCACTTTATTTACTTCCCAAAGCATATAAATCTTAAGTACACTAGTAACTCCACTCTGAAAAATTAAAATGCAGAGGAATGGTAAAAATCTATTATAACCAGCATTACTCCTTTTTTATGCATGAAAAGTGTAGATAATATTATGCGCTGAGAGAAGACTATTTCACATATATGTATGGCATACCCATACATGCATAATATGATAATGTTGTAGGTGGTTCGAAATGGGATGGATGGATGGATGAGTTAAAAGAGCGAAGGAGAGAGAGAGAGGATTGACGTTTTTGTACAATCCCAGGTCGCCCTACTTGGAAAACAGGGGGTTGTGACCAGTTCAACTTCCGGCCTACTCCACCAACGCACCTGGTAATAATTCTTGTACTCTTTGTTAGAGTTGGTTATAAAAGTACATGTATTTAGTTCGTAGCTGTGATGTGATGCGGCTGCTGATCCTGACTATTCAGTGATATTGCATATATGATCTATAGAATAGACATCAAAATCCATTTCATGTAGAGGTACATCGTTTTTTTATATTCTACTACGAATGAACTACTTCATTATTATATCATCATCATCAAAAGCAACAATCAACAGAGCAACCTCATCGTTCCCTTTACATCATAAAAATGAGGAACATGCAGAGATGATAATATGATGACGATCATAATGATGAAACCAAGTTTATGAGTTATTCTTTTGTTATTGCAAACGTGTATATATATATATATACCTACAAGCTTTCAATTTAAAATCCATAATGTCATCTCCGTCGTATTCATAATGTTCACATTCATGGTACGACGACGCCTGTCTTCATGTAAAAAAGTTTGCATATGCATACAAAAGGCAAAAAGATTCATTGCTCTCTCTATCCCACTCGTCGCCCTTAAATCTCATATTCAAATGAAAAAATTGAATATTAGTGTAATTCCAGTATTCATGAAGAGATAATAATGCTACATGCTACGGTACTTCAAAAATAAATAAAATCTCTGCAACAACCATTTTCAACCCCACCAGAAACTTTTATGTTTTATTGACTGCCATACGACTGTATTTTGTCGGTGTTGCACCTAAATATATATATATATGAATGCGCATTACGTGAGTGTATGAACCTCATCAAATCTCGTACGGCATATGGCATGTCGATCATTATTGGGGTTGTTCGTATTATACATTGAAATCAAGTACAGAGAAAAATATTAATAATTTCCTTAACGCGAGTATATGAACCTCATCAAATCTCGTACGGCATATGGCATGTCGATCATTATTGGGGTTGTTCGTATTATACATTGAAATCAAGTACAGAGAAAAATATTAATAATTTCCTTATTATTCACACAGAAAATGAACAGTTATGAATTTATTAAAATTGTAAAGCATGTTTTCTTTCATGAAGTAGGAGAAATCATTTATTTCTCATTCTCAGCAACCTAATATTTAGAGTAACATGTATGCTTTCTCTTCTCATATCGTGACGAGCAATAAGTAAAGACAACGCTACATGGTACCACCTACTTTCAAAAACTTGAAACCACTTAGGGTTCTGCAAGATAAAATAATTCGGAGCCCACACACAATGCAACTCCAAGTTCACAAATAAAACAGAAAATAGGGTTTGATTTACACTACTTGATGTATCTGCTTTTGCACACTATTATGACAGTTGTAATAACAATAATATGTATATAGTGCATAAAACAGGAATTGACAATGTGAAGTTCATTGTTCTGAAAAAAATTTAGAATTTTCCCTGAGAGCACGATGACCCAGCACTCTAGCATTAATTAATTTCTGGGTTGAATGTATATAGTAATGGTAATATGGATAGCAATCAAAATTCCCATCATTTGCCCTTTGGTCGAGTGTAGAGAGCTATTTCTTTGAAAGCACTATGAAGCAGACAACAACGCAATAAGTACAGTTCATCGGAAGAGAGACGGAAATCTTCACAAGTTCAAACATACGTTTTTTGTAAAAAAGAAGTATTATCATCATATTTTTCCCAACCATTTAATTTTCATTGTTCTATTATGTGTATCAGAATGGCAACGTTCAAAGAAAAGTAGATCCGATATGAAACTAGATAATACAAATATGACTCATTCTTGGGTGAAATCAAGTGCACTTATGAACAATGTTATTGTTCTATTATGTGTATCAGAATGGCAACGTTCAAAGAAAAGTAGATCCGATATGAAACTAGATAATACAAATATGACTCATTCTTGGGTGAAATCAAGTGCACTTATATGAACAATGTTTAGGTCCTCTTGATAAGTTCCGGACAAAGAAACGGTTACCCCAAATTTAAACAAATAAAATTAAATGATTGCTTTCTCCTTCGGGCACTTAGTATACATTTTATAAAAACAAATTTGCATGTTTTAAAGGTTGAAGGCCCCCATCAGTCTCATCGAACGAACTTTTAATTTAAAAGTCATGTCATGTGGCCCAAAATTTCTTGAATTCAAGCTTAAACAAAACCGACAAAATAAACCGTTGGAAATTTCCTCCGTTTCTCCTTCTTCAGCTTCCCTTTTTTTCTCATGATTTAAAGGCATCAAATGATAAAATTTTAAGTAGTAGCCACACACATATGCACGCGACTTTTATTAGCGTGCATGAGCAAAATGTTACATTTGCCTACACTCGTTTTCTTCCGATTATCTCCCTTCTCGCCCCACATGCTACTGCCGTTGTCTAGTTTTTCTTTTCGCAGAAAGAGTCCAATAAAATGAACAAAACATTCTCTGAAGGTATTAAAAATTCTCATGCATCTTGTCTACCGTTCTACCTCATAAAATTTCGACTACATATTTTTAAATAATATGCATACATGATAGCTTCTCATAACATTCATAGTATGCCAGCATGTTCATTTTTCCATGTTCCATAAACGACGATGAGATAATGATATATTATTGGCTCAATGATATATTATTGGCTCCTTCAAAATTTAACGACGAACCCGTTCAAAAGCCACTCTGGCTTCTGGCATAAGGAGTTTAAGGTTATTAGCAAACAAAGACCAAGAAACAAATCAGCAAAATTGCAGCACTAACGAACGTACGTAAAAATACTAACTGACAAAACTCGTAAAACCGCATCGTATGATTACTACTATCACTTTTAGTATTGGAATCCAACATGTTGGAAATTGAAGGCAAGCCCTCAAGCCCTATAGAAGTTTTTGTAGATTCAACAGTCACCCAATATCTTTTACTACTGGCTGGTGGAAAGACGAAAGAACAAGTTTGAGGACTGCTCATTGCTACTGTGTCTGTCTGTATTATCTTCAAGTTGGTTGGCCATGGGATATCTCATCAAGTCATATGCTGTTCCAGCTAAAAACTCAAAGCTAGGAAATAGCTGTTTCAAAGGAACTGAAGTGTGCATTAGTATTAGTACACATTTTATTTATCATCAAAAATATAATCTCCTTTTCCCATGCAACAACAACTGAACTTGTATCATTCATTTCATGCCATCATTATCTACAGATGAGATCTTTCATGGATCTCGAAAATAAAGGGTACTTGATACAAACCATATAATCAGATAAGGTAATAGAACAATTCCACATAATACCAATGCTGGTTTCTTACAGCATGTGGCAATTAATTTATTACTCGTGAAAGACAATTAAAAATATTGGTTAAATCGTAAAAACGAAAAATGAACTTTATTCTCCGTCTACAACTTTGAAAGTAAGAGTCAGGCGTTATAGACACAACAGCACAATGAAGCAGCCAACAGGAGTAACATGAGAGTCTTTAATAAACACAGAGAGCAGTAATCGTAAGTAAATATAAATAGTTATGTTTGAGGAAACCCCTCAGTTAACTTGTTGAATTTTAGTTCGAGTGCCAAATTTCCAACAAGAAAAAAAACAATTAAAATGAAATGATTACTCAACAACTATTATGGTCCAACAGCTGAACAGCGCTAGGCATGCGTAGGTATGTATTTATTACATAAGATTTAACGGATACGACTTGAAGGAACGCATATTGGCAAATAATGGGCATTATGCACCGCACGTGTTCATTGTATTAGATCACTTATTTAGCTATTTTAATTTAATCCCTATTGTGTTCGACCCATGCCCATGTGTGTGCTCCCTCTGTAAAAATCTAGTAATTCACGAAAAAATATCACATCAAACAAAGGGGAACAAAAGCACAGCGAGATAACTTTGAACTCGTACTCTCTTAGTGTCTTGTAATGTCCTTTCTTTTGTCTTTCCCCTCAATTGCCTTCCCTATCTTATGGAGATTGCATCTCAAGAACAAAAAAAAATTATTCAAGAGCACAATACCCTTTTTTCGTTATTACAACATTCGTATATGAAAGGAATTACTCTGTGTGTGTAGTGTGTACCTCACCCATGACGGTTGCATATTAGGCATTATATAGAGAAGCTCAAATAGTACCAACCAACCGCGTGAAAAGAAGATAGCTTCAAAGAATCTCTGCCGCCCACAAAATTGCTAATCCTATCAAGATAAAATCTTGGCGATTCATTCAAGATTTTTATCACAACTGTGCTCATGTTCCATTCATTCATCCGTAAATTGTGCAATACGTGTATGCAAACATAATCTACTGACTGCATCAGCTTTTCAATAGATAAATCTTTGGACAGGGTAATTTGCCCAAAAATGAGCAAAGAATCTCCTTTATTTCTTATGGGTCTAATTCTTGAAAATCGAAACATATCCTTATGAGCTTACACGTAGTTTATGCATGTAACAATCCCCTCTAGAATGGAATTCTCATTTCCCGTGTTTTTTCTCTCGTAGTTTTGTTGTACATACAGCATTATTCAAACGCAACGTGTTTTTCATAAAAGATGTTGAATGAATGCAATCCTGAAAATCGTACGTACGTGCAATATTGGAGTTAAAGGGCTGGTATAATCTGGAAACGTACAGATTATCCACATTCATTCTAACTCTCCCCGACCCTCTTTCTTGCTCGCAGAGAGAACCAAAGCCTCTTCTTCCACGGGCAGGCCATTTCATTCACAAAATTTTAAAAGCGGAAGTCGAGGTTTTGGTTACGCACATACACTCAGGATGAATAAATGCATGTACTCACGCATTCACCCACTTCTTTCTACTTGCCAGAACACAAATATTTCAAAGGATACATATACCCGGACTACTAACAAACTACACCGTATCATATGAATCTCTTAGTAAGCTTGTAATATATGGGGCACCACCGACGCATTCAACATTCTATCCGCTGTTACAATACAAAAGGATCAAGTATCAATTTACATGTTGGATGAGGAAAAATGGATAAAAGTACAAGTGTTCCCCGTATGCATGCAACACGTCCTTTCTATAATGAATTGCTTCTATAAGCTCTGGCGCATATATCATATTATTATTATATATAGTATGGATGTATATCTACGCATACTGTACGTTTGAAAACCGGCAAGCCAGTAGTTTCATAACGAAAAATCTTTCATTTTTTAGATACTTTTCCTTCTAACTCTTTTTATAAAGTATGCCAAGCTGTACCACTGGTACAGTGTACCATAATCAAACATTTAAAAGAACACTTTGATTGCGAGCAAGTTAATTTTTCAATATTATCTCTGAACGAGTATTCTCTGGTCACGACACAGCATTAAAACATTGTTATACTGATTACGTAAATTGTAATTCATAAAGTTCCCAAACGAATCTATGAGATGTGTGCAATAAAATCCACCCCAACGGCACTAGAAGGATAGAGACAGGTTCCAGAAAAAACATTAATCCTATTCCAGTACATGAATAGTTTGTGTCAAATTCTCACACGTTTTAGAAAGAGATGATTACATAAAATTAGGACCTACATGCATTTAATGTTAGACGAGAACCAAGCATACATCAAAATTGTAAGATGTGCATAGACAACTCATTCAAAAGATCTCGTATCTCGTCCACATATACCCCAAACTTTTTCATATAAGGATAAATTGATGAGACTCCTACTACTCTTAGATTCCAAGTTTAAGAACGTACACATTGATCTGCAAAAGAAAAATAACGCCGTGATACAATTTCCCTATTTATTGTGCGTAGGCCGCATACATATACATGCACATATGCGGCTCCTTTCGTGTTGTGTGACGGTGCTTGGGAATGGGGCAAAAACAATTTCATTCATAAACACGATTTCCGGTCTCGGAAATGTGCATCCAAGTAGGAATCAGTATGGAGCATAGGTAGGTACCATACCTTTAAATTATGACAACGCAGCCTACCAATCTTTTTGAGGAAACAACTTTCTTATGGAGTACAAGCATAAGCACATATATTTCATGGCAAGTAATGACAAAATTAAGTGTATTACTATATATGCTAGGTTGGCTTAGACTAGATAAAGGTATGTAATAATACAATGAACTTATTAAAATACTTTCAATTCTATGTTTTACTGTATATTATACGAGAAAATTGGGCAATTACCATGTATGAGTGCCAATTGTAATATGATATTATTATATTCAAAGAATTTGTGTAGCACAAGCTAAAGAAATGCACAACTGCATTTTTTTCTTTATGAAAGAATGACCCAAACGCATAATGTTCTGCTTCCTTTATTTTTTTTTGTTTTTGGCCCATGCCACAGAAATCAGGTTTCTTTCTGTTTTGTGACTGGAAAAAGCTGCTGAACAAATGGCACGTACATTCATGCTCTTTCCTGCTCAAATTGTTTTGTCACATGGGATAGTATATAAGTGTACATGTGGACCGTACTGTATAGTATATGTGCAACAGGCTGCAGATGCCTTTGTACATGTCCCAGTTGCCTCAGCAGAAAATTAAAATGGTTCACCAACTCACAACCATAAGTATAAGTATTAAATGCATTATATGGTTTTGGAAAAGGAACGGATGTGGATGACTCGTGCAAAATATGAATTTTTACTAGTTATCGAGGAAGAAATGCGGCAGTCACGATCTGTCAATTAAAAAATGCATGACATACTCTTCAAAATATTGATGCTGTTTAGTAGAATGATGACACGTCAAATCGAATGAATGAAAAAACCAGAACTTAAAGTATTAAATAGAAAGAGTGTGAAATGGAAGAAACTATATTCTAAAAAATTTTACAGAAAAATGTCTTACCATTAAGAAGGGATGATGGCGGTCCTGAAGGGGCAACTGAAACAGGAGGAGGAAGTGGAGACAACAAACTGTTCACCTTCTGCTCCATTGTGGTATATGAGGGGTCCATAAGCAACTCGTTAATATCCCCATAGTCATACAAGTCCATTCGACCCGCTTCGATTTCTGAAAAATCATTTATATACAGAAAAAATTACAAAATGCTTCCTGTCATCAAAAATTAACTTAAAGTCTACTTTAAAATCTTGCAATTCTAAATTCCATTTAAAACATGAATTTTAAAGCTCAACGTGATTCAATCACAGGATTTACACATGAATTCCAATCCATTTTTCAACAAAATTTACATTTTTCTCCTTTTTTCCTCCTTTCATGACGCATTCAGTAGTCATTTTTATTTTTGCACTCCATTTGCTAGAGCTGACGCTGCATTATATATTCATGAGCCTCAAAGCTGTTTACGTCGTTTACGACATTATCAAAATCAGAAGCAACCGGACGAATGAGGCGAAGCAGAAGAGGAAATTGGAAGGTCATGTGAATGATTGCGGGCGGATATTGTGTTGAAGTGGAGGAGGATGAGGTATTTTGAGACTAGATTACGCTAACCTTTACTATCTACCTCGTTAACTCGAATATGTCAGCGCAGCATTAAAAAAAGTACAACACCAGTAGCCATCGCTAAAATCATCATCATCATCATCAAATGAATGATAGTTTTAATGCATAACATTATTATTTACAATCTCACACACAACAAACCACATCGTCAACACTTTGGTACATGTTAACTCGTGGAAATGTATAAAAAGACCGACAAAATCGCCCATATTGTTCGCATAATATAAGCACGTTTCCCGTTTTCATCAATTTCAAAAACCTTTGGCGGGATATGGATATCCTGTCTGTCTGATGATTATAAAATGAAATGTATTAAATAGCTCTCTCGACAATGTGCTCTATATAGTACACATCCCCATCAGAAGTGAATGAATAAAAAAATAACTAATGTTATGTATATGCAATATGCGCAATGGATGTTGATGTTGTGTGTGTCCCATGGTTTCCTTTTCCCTTTCCTGCTTACTACGGATGCTGTTGTAACCAGCAATAGCAATACAATACCGATTGGAACATTTTAATGTTGAAAACTATTCCGATTACTAACATTCATAATTGTGATACTACTCCTGACACTTCCGCTCCTCGTCTACTTAAAAACTTTACACTTTCCCTATACTCTATAATTTTCGCTTTAGTATTCATTTTGCACTACTATTGGAACAGTCATCGATGCTCAAAGCAGAAATTGTGCTCTGCTCACAGAAATTCTAAAACTTTGTAAAATTCTGTGGATTTCTGGGTTTGCTGGAGAACTATTTGGTGATGGTGAAAGGTGTGGTGTGAACTAATATTGAATTTTGAGCAGGTATAATAGGGACCGTCTCAAAAAGATCTTTGAAAACAGCTCAGCAAATCCATTGGCTAAGGATCATCGCACGTTTTTTTGTGTGTGAAGTGTAGTGCCCTTTTATAGTGTGTGCACAATACAAAGTATTTTAAGTACATTTACAAACAAGTGAATAAAGATGTTGGATTAAGTGAATATCTCATCTGAATGTGATTTATTTACCGTGCACCTCAATCATCTCACGCCGAGATTGTATCACGAAGAGGGTCAGAGTTAAAAAGAAGTGCTTTATTTGAACGGCATCACAAACACGTTCTTCCAGCCGCAAACGTATGCACATACACACACCGTGAAGTGAAAGGGTTGCTGGGTTTCATTGTGAGATGTGAAACACATCGTCGTCACATCTTCCATATACCCATTTGATTTATGTGCACAATTCATTCCCAAGCTATGTTCACATATTATTGAACAGGTTTATCTTGTGGAGATCGCTAGATGCGTATAATTCAGGGAAGGAGTTCACTTTCCTTTGTGTCATGAATGAATGTGATTACCTGAAGTGAGCTATATAATCTGTGGGTTCCCTAAATACTACGCTTCATTTAGATATATTGTGCAAGAGACTTATATAAGGAATCAGTAAATCAGTAAAAAAGTTTATACGTGAGATATATCTAAGATTTGGTTTTCTAAAAAGCATTGAAAAGTGCCGATAAAAAAAACTTGGATTTAGCGAGCTTCATATTTATATATCTATAGTCGTGCCCACTCTTCTACTGTAAAGGTAAAATACATACTTTAAACAAGCACTGAATGATAGTGAGTGAGATTGCTTCGAAACCAGCTCTATAAATACTACGCTTCATTTAGATATATTGTGCAAGAGACTTATATAAGGAATCAGTAAATCAGTAAAAAAGTTTATACGTGAGATATATCTAAGATTTGGTTTTGTAAAAAGCATTGAAAAGTGCCGATAAAAAAACTTGGATTTAGCGAGCTTCATATATATATCTATAGTCGTGCCTACTCTTCTACTGTAAAGGTAAAATACATACTTTAAACAAGCACTGAATGATAGTGAGTGAGATTGCTTCGAAACCAGCTCTATTTTAAAGTGAAGCCACTTCTTTCGAACTCATCCGTCGGCAAAGAGTCTTTCAGCTTAAAAAAGATCAGAAAACTAGATTACATGTGAAACGTCATGAATATAAAATCCAATCTTCTGGATGCTTTGGATGCGCTACCAAAAAAAGTTGGTGCTGAAAAAACCATGCATGCATGCACCTCATGAGACCACAGTAAACTTGTCTAAACAGCGGCTCTTCGTGCAAGCAACCACCAACCCTCTCTCTTCTTCTTTTGGTACAAAGAGATACCTATGCACAGTGATATAGCCACCCTCACCGTACATTTACATTCGTTTATTTTCGACATACCCAACTACCTTATACGTTTATCCACTTCATGAGAACTATATTTTGGAGCAATTTTCTCCTGTAAAATTGTTACTGATTATGATGTGGCGACTGTGGTATTGGTGCTTCGGCATTTGCTGTGATTTGAATCCTGAAGTTCAGCAATGTTTTAATCAAAATTTCAGTGTAGTCAAAAAGCTTAAACGTCTCAAGATCCGTATATATGACTAAAAGATTCTATGTTGAAAATCTCATGCGACTCATTTGTCCTGTAAATGGGGAAGGTGGGAAAATTGTCTATCTTTTTTAATGATAATATACATCCAGCTAAAGAAATAGGATCGTCCAATGGGAGCTCTCAAAGCAACATGCTCATCATCATTCATGCCCTCGGGTGATACTAGGGTCAGTTCAAGACTCATCCCAAAGATTTATTCTAACCAATCGCTGGCAGAAAAAAA
>JAANSM010002297.1:0-15470 GCA_036850725.1 Orchesella villosa
TTTGACATCGTTTTCAAATGGTGTCAGAGTGACTTCTCGTCAAAGTGACTGTCAATCATTGGGTACACACTACACACACTCATGTGCATTCCTCAACATCTATATAATGTTACTTTGTAAGTGAATGCAAAAATATATGTATGCTTCATGCACACAGAATAAAAATGATGACTTAAGCAAATGGAGTGCGGCCAAAAGTTGAAAGTGACGATACATTTATTGAAGTTAAGGTTTAAAAAGTATATATAAGCCTTGAAATCATTTTTGTGTAAAAAAATGTTTTTCGATCTTTGCACTTTTGATGAATTCTAAATTAAATATTTCTTTCACTCGATTTGGATAAAAGTTTGAATCGTATTGAATATTTGATGTGTAAACTGCAAGTACTTATAAAACTTTAAATATTGAATGTAATTTCACATCAGCTGTAAGTATACCTACTTATGCCAATTATATATTTAAGGTCAAGAGGCCAGAATAACCGTCTGGTATGAATGTGAAGAAATCGCAATCTTCAATCTAGTGCTGTTATGTATTTTCGATTAGAGTTTAAAATAAACACCCCTTTCAGACCGCCGATAGACATCAAACGCCTATTTGCACATCTTCCTTTTCCATATTGAAGAACAGAAACTATATACTTGCCTACTCGCTATTAAAATGTCAAATAAACTCGAGCCATTATGATGTTTGCATACGCTCGGGAGAAAAGTTCAAAAGATGTGAATGCATCTATTTCTCTGGAGAAGGCGATTCTGGTACTATTTGTTCTGGCTCTGTGTGACAGTAACTCTAATTAACACGGAAAGTAAACATGAGAACCCTTCCTCACGAAATTTCTTGGGTGGAAGAAAAAACAATATGATTTTACCGTGGGATCTAAGAAAATGTTTATTTAAGCCTTTAGATGTTTTGTGTACATTTCAATGAAACTCCATACTGATTATGTATATATATATTCAAATTAATTAAAAGTCTTTATCGTGAGCTTTAAAATAACAGAAGTAGTATAAGTATATATTTCACCGGCTACCGGCTTATTAAGTTTCGGGATGTGTACATCATTCATTCAAGAAGGTCACATACAGAACTGTTGCTTAGGCTTGGTTGAATGTTTTCAAAATTGCTATTCTCTCTCTGTATAGTTTTATTTGAATTTGATCTCGCAGATATAAATACTTATATGCACTATACGAGCACTAAAGTGAAAATCGGCTAGAGTTACTCTTACTCATCTATGATTGTGAGTCGTGGCTTAAGCTTTGAATTGTGGAAGAAATTGTGTTTTCTTTGGTTTTTTTCTAAACGAAACACGTTTTGCTTCTCCAGGTAATTTACTGCATGGCTTGCTGATGTTTAGTAAATTCGAGGAAAGTAAAATGAAAACATGAGAAATTGTATTGGGTATCTCTTATTTATGATTCCGACGTACTGAGGAAAAGTAAAAAAATAAAGGTTAAATTACAAATTCGGTATTAAATGTGACCTTTACAGATATAGTGGTTTCTATAAATTTTTCAGAAATTCTAGTCTCATGCAAAAAAAAATCTAGTACGTAGAATTTTGCTAAAGAAATAGCATGTGTCAGCTATCGCATAATTAGTCTGGTATAAATGGCTTAGGATAATCCATTGCAAAACCAAAACTAAGCATGAAAGCACAATTAACATGCCTAAAAGTGTGCGACAATATACACTTACGATGCTACGAACTTACGAACAACTAACGATGAACAAACACTTAAAATTTTACTTATATGGCACAAGTTACAGTATCTCGTTTTGTTTATAGAAAGAAAATATCTTAAATTAAAGCTCATATTTTTGTTTGCAATTGCTGGATGTTAATCTTGCAGCAAAATTTCATACGGTTTTACTGCCAATAAAATGTTGTCGCATGCATGATTTTTAATGGCTCGCTTATGTACGAAAGTCCAAATATTTTTTCAGATTTAAAGAAATGGGTTTTCTTGGTGAAATTAAGTATTATTATATCAATGGTAAACACATGCAAAGTTTCACAAAGGGACATATGACATACAGTATAACAAGAGAAAATGCAAAACTGCAAGGCATGGTTTTTTCCAGTAAGTTTGATCAGATATGCATGCCAGTGTCAATGTGCTTTATTATGCTAGTTTTCGTTGCACAAAAACACATACACATTTTGGCTCAATTGGAACCAGCATTCTAAAACCAAATAGAAATTATTTCCAAGTCAAGCTACTTGTAGGAAGACCATTCAATTTTGAATTCTGAGTATTGGAAAAAAATGTCATCTTGAAAATGGTTAAACTAGTAGTATCATTACTTACTTCCTTTAGTTGCCCGCTGAGCCTCCTCGTAGTTTCTTATTTCATCGGAATTGCAATATCGAAAGTGCATAAAATACATATAATTGCAACTCTGTCTCTTCCAGTCATAGTCAGCAACCTATTGAAATTGAATGGATAAAGATGGAGAGACAATTTCCATATAAACTATGTATACTTTAAGTTATATATAAAATTGTTGTAATGTTTCTAAAACAGAAGTGAATCACGTGGAAATGTTCTATCATTCAGTTTTAGGTTTCCTTTCTCGCATTAAATAAAATGCTTACGCGTCTTCGGAATTAAAAACCGTGAGATTACGACTGAAACGGTTTTAAAAGCTCCAGTAAATTTTCAGAAACTTAAAAAGGACATAATGCTAAGCCTTATATCACATTTCCACTTTCTTGGTGGAATGTTTTTAAACGTGTTTATATCTAAGAAACAGTAAATCTTGCGTAAATTCGTTAGCATTAAGTAGAAAGGGAAGGACTGAAATGAATTTTTTTCACAGAGTGGCATTGCATTACATTACAGCCCAGTCAAATGTGTATAGCTATAACGAAGCCAGCGCGATTCATTTTATCCTTGTTGCTAGAAAGTGCATACATTACATTACAGGCATTCAATGGCAAACAAACAACACGGGAAACGCGAAGCTATGAAAAAAATGGAACTAGAAGAGAAGCGAGAAGAAAATGTATTCAAGAAAATGAGAAGAAAGTGCGTTTGTGTGAGGGCAACCAAAAAACTTTCTTTTTGAAATGCATATTATTCAGCACAAGGACATTTCCTATACATAGTCCTTAAGGATATCTTTCCTTGAGCAGACCCATTCGAACTCACGTTGTCCGCCTCTTGTTTTTTATTCCTTTTTCTCCCCTCTTTCTCCATTCCGACGTAAGATCATTTCTTTTTTTAAGCAAATGAAGTAGAATAAAAAAAGAAAATGTGTATGGCGATCCTTAACTAATGTATGCATATTACCATGTATTAGCGAATGACTGAGGTATGGAATGATACAAAAAGACAAGGAGAGAGAATGATATGATGATACTTTACAGTGCATTGTTAAGATGTTGGTTTTAAGCAGTTCCACAGCAGCCGAAGCATAGCACAAGAAAAAGCACATCTTGATCATTATATATTCCTCCAGTTTCTGCTGAGCTGTATGTACTTATATATGCTACTTTTGCTCACAATTTTGGGAAGGCTTCTTCCATATTCCCCTCTCGGTTTTTGCGATTTTCCTCGGCAGACAGGAGCCATTAGTAGATTCATAAGGATAAGAGTAATAGTCTAATCCTGCCAACGATCCTCACATTCCACTAACGGCATCACTTACTTTTCTTTCATTACATTCCTGTTATAGTTACTGCTGTTTTTATCACACCACCAAAATCCTTTAGAATGGAAAACTCTTCTTCGGATTATTCCACTTATGAGTGAGGACGAAGGAGGAGGAAGTGAAAGTATTTACTGGAAGGAAAAGGCTATCTGGATGATATGCTGCATATTATTTGTATATTTCGATGCATGCTTATACCCATATACCCATGTACTTCGTTATATCGAGTATATTTGCGCGTGATCTTTTCGCAAGCAAACTGGCTAACTGATTCATGCATATGGGTATAGGTATATTTTCTATGGAGTAACTGACAAAAAGAAATTTTGCAATCTTCCCAAGATGAAATTACAAGTAGCTGCCAGATCATTTTGCGGAAATTTTCCTAGGGTTTCACTCCTTATCCTTATTTCTTGTCTTAATGCCATTACACTTTCTATTTCCTTATTAGCTGCTATGTTGCTAATAATATTAAGCCATCTTTTTTGGTTATAACACTGTTCAGCTCTATACACTTCCGAAATACTATACCATACACCCCCACACAAGTAATGTTGCCCCTGCTAATGCTGCTTGGCCAGAAAATTAGGACAGACTACAGCAGATTGCCTTGCTGATTCTTTCATGTCTGTTCCCACACAATTTACTTTGCCTAGATCGCGAATAATAATCATAATCATGTAGGCTACCAGCATCACGTATTTTTCATAAGCTAATCGCATGGGGAAGTTTTGGAGCAGAAAATGAGTGTATGCAGTGCTGTTTTCAGGGATGTACTGCTGACTCCAGTTATGGATATACTGTTATTAGTCCTTAGTTCATTTATGTAGTTTCTGGCTCACTAGTTCATTTAGCAAATACGTTGTATTTGGCCTTCTGCCCGAAGTCACGTTGTCTTGTGTCCGTTGAAGCAAGAGCTTTTCTCAAATTACTGGAAACATCTTATGGAGCAAACGATTTTGTCACAATTATTGCGCTGACATTTAAGCTGGCGTCCATAGCAGAGTGGGAGCAGCAATTAAAACTGAGTGATAGAGACCCGTAAGAAGTTCTTGGAAGATTTGACGCAACTACTATAAATAATTTGAATATCTCGCAATCGCCAATCCAGCCTTTATTTCAGGAAGAAGTTTAGTTCAAATTTACTCCAGACTGCTCCCAAAATGAGAACAGCAAACTGATCGAATATCGATCCTGAAGACTTCGCAAGATAACTTAATTACCATTCATACACATCACGTTTGGAAAGTATCAGACATTATATCTTATTGACACCAGGAAAACGCCTGTCGAAACTAATTTCATGTCATCAAGCTATCAATATACGATGATAATTTATTCAGAACTCTTGTACACAATCACACTAAAGGGCGCCATGATATCTCTATATCTTCTTGGAAAAGGTAACAAACCAAAAACGAAAATGTTTTAGATAAGAATCTCTCAAGATTGATTACGAGAGCGACAAAATAATTCAGAAGTATGTCAACCCACCGTGTCCACACGAAAACGTCTGGTTTCGTCATTTGGTATTTTTTGGTCACATTATTGTCGCAATATTCTACATTGATGGCGATGATGTGCTCACTCCCTCCCATGCATATTATATTTCCGGTCTATATTTAAATGTTACAAGGCTAATTCTGGCAACATTTTTACGAAAGATGTACCAAATGTATATTATGTTGCAATAGATAATTGAAGCAGCAAAATTGTACATGGCAATATTTTAACAATTCAATTGTGACTTCATGCGTAAAATTGTGAATGCCGAAATACACTTTTTACAATATTAAATTAGATTTGGGGTCCTTTTGTAAAATTGATCTATTACACTATTGTATTTTCCTCATAAAGACATGACTTCAGGGTGGCATTACTAACGAACGATTTCTATTGGACGTGTAAGGTTGTAACCGTAATAATTCTTAGAAATACGTAAATATACCTAACATTTTTCAGTAAAGTATAGGGTGTCACATGTATGGAAGCACCATTCGCCTGCATTTTAATTTAATAAGTACATAAAGCTCACATTATATGTACGAAATTCTATATGTATACAATATGCTTTGATAAATAATCACAGGAAGGAAGCTTCTTTGAACTAATCCCAAACTAATGAAGACGATACTAAATTAAAGTATAGTATAGTCAAGAATTCGATACACACGGTCGCATTGACAAAATGCCACTTTGAAAATAACCATAGTCATTCGTGATGTTACACACTTTTTGCACATACGTTTTAATATTTCAAGTTTTGTCAAATCAAATTTGGTGATGTGATGAAATTTTTTAAATTTGTCTAACTTCTTTTAATTTTTAATAATTTAACATTTTATTAAAATGAGTATTTGTGAGTAGAAATCTAATATTCATCAATTAATGCGTCTCATCTTTGTCAAAGAAATCCATGCATATAGAATACATAATATAATATAATATGTACTCCATTTTGTATTGAATCTAAATAAGTATATGCTTACATATAACAAAGCTTTAAATCTATAAGCACATAATATAAGCCTTTGTGTATTTTAAGGTCTTGTTTTGGGGAAGTGGAGTAGGTAGAAAGCTCTGAGGGAAAATGAGAATGTCATGTCCTGATAAGAATATAAAGAATATATAGTTTGTTGAGGTGAAATTTATATTACATAAAGCAGGTACATTTTATGTGAAGAGCACATACCACTACATTTCTTCCTAAGTAATAGTATAAAGCTAGTAAACATCGTTGAAGTAACATCTGCTTGACTTACTAATGTTGCACATTATATAATATAATATATAGTATAAACTGGATGTAATTTGCTGAAGCAAAGGGAGAAATCTTGTTCCACCGTCTCATAAACGACACTTAAGGAAGCAAGAAACATGATGAAGATACATATTCCTTGCATGCTTCGCTAGCTTTTTAGAGCTGAGCGATGTGCAAGTTTAATACAGAAAATAATGCAAGTACAACGTACAAAAGTACGGTGAAAGCTTCAAGAACCATGAAGCCCCATATAAGAGAGTCACTTTATACTTTTAGGGCATAACACAGTTAGCGGTCTGATGTTGTATGTGGTTTTCGAGAAGGATGTTGCAAGTGTAAACACTTCTCCGAGATCTCATCTCGTAGAAATTCTAAATACAAGCGGAATTTTGAAAGTTAAGATGGGGAAAGGGTGACTTTCATCTAGTGTAACAGCTCCTGTAATATGTACATTCATGTAGAAAAGGAGGAAACATTAAATGGGAAGACAGAAGGAGCGAGATTTCAGATGAAGGAGAAGAGAATAAGGGAACAAAGATTCGAGATTTTCTTACGGTATGCTTACACTAATGTTGAATGAACATAGCTCAAAAAGTGAAGTATAATAATGTAGCATCAGTGACTACATTAGATTATGTCGTGCTAGGCACAACATCATCGTCTTCACCGAGAGAGCTCATCTTCATTCTAGCTACATGGACCATAATAATGGATAGGATGCGAAACACCAAGATGCGCCTCGTTTTCGTTCCATTTCTTTGTTATATAGAATTATACCAATATAATAATACCATAATATACCGTATGCATGTAGTTATATACTTATGTGTCTGCTCTCTGCTCTCTGTAGGGCTTCTTTAATATAGCTCTCATGGTTTTAACCACAGCCCTACAAACAGAGTAAGAGAAAAAGTGCATAAAACTATGAAACGTTTTTCCATACATCCAGAAACATCATCAGTGCATCAGCGGTGGCAAGTATCACGGTAGTGAAAACCAAAGTGGGGATTCTTGGTGCGGATTCTCACACAACCTTACGTAACTCTGGTTTCCTCTAGAGCTTGTGCGAAGGAAATGAGAATGGGTACGTTTGTATATATGTCTACAAAGTAAAAGGGCCTTAATATCTGTATTACAGTAGTTGTAGACATATATAACATATATTTTAGCCTATAAACTGGTTGTTTGAATTCCAAATCGCAAAGGGATGCATCAGCTGGATCTACTCAACAAAACGGCAACGACTATGAGAGGCTGCACTCGATGCTTTGCTGTGTGGAATGAGAAAGTGAATCCGCAAGATTTACACCGGCCTTAAAACCGGGTCTTTCCATTTTAAAACATTCTGAGTTCAATAGGATCTTGCTAGCTTCTTTCTCTTTTTGTTCTTTTTTCATGGCTCATTTCTATACCACCAATGGAAGAATATATTCTACACTAAAACACTGTTGCTGTCTTTGTTTTCTATTTCTACTTTTTCAGTCTAAAATTGGCATTCGTAAACGAGGGGGGCTGTGCTTCTTCCCTACAAATCTTGTAACTAAGCTGGGTGGAATAAGTGTCTGAAAGAAAAATAGATGTATATGTATAAAATGCGAAGTATCTTGGATTGGATCGAACTTTTTCTCATCGCTCACAACCAATAAGAAGCTTTTAGAATGAGCAGCCGTCTACAAACAGAAATGAATGCTAAAGTGGAAGTGACTGCTGAAATTAGTTTTTCACCTTAGCTGATAATTCATCACACAACATGCAAAAACACTTGCTATGAAGTTTTTTCAACACTTTTCATAAAACTAAAGCAAAGGCTAACGGCTAAAGGAAGTATTACATGCCAAAAAAACGTTGCAGGATAACAGGTTACATTGCATAAAAAGTAGCAAAAACTACTAAAGAATTCATAGAATTACAAAAGGTTAGTGGTAAAAGAAGCTTATAGAATGCACAAATTGCATGCATTCAGTTTCATCTCAGTGTTTCCGTCTGGTAGATGCATTCAGGAAGGGGGATCTTATTAAAGTTTATTCTCCGTAAATGTAAATACCAACCCACGCCAACACACTCTATTCACACATTGCTTATACATATTTCGGCGTGTTGAGGATATAATCAAGGGAATGCTGCCGTTGTTCATGATGATGATAATGCAAAAGCCTTTTCTAATCATTTCTCTATGCTGTGGCTGTATACATGCAGCCCTCATCGTCTAAAGTTTGTGCTGCATGCTGCACCAAAACCAACATTTTCATCCTTCACAACAGCCGCAATAATAGGGATTGAAGGATTTATGGGCATTGGTTTAGACTTGAAATCAACTTGGATAAACTCATATTTAGTTCCTTTGTTAAAGCTTTCTCCAACTTTTACACAACCCTCTCTCCATTCAGAAGAATAACACTGTGGATAAAATGAATCTTTGCTATACCACGTCCCAATGCCAACAAAAATCTTTTCCCTTCTTCTGCTCTGGTTGTATGATGCTGCTGTTCCACCAGTGTAACGTAACGCAACGCTAGTCAAAGCCACTGTGAACAAGGAAATGGGAGAAAGTAAAGCAAAGGATAACTAACAATAGACGACAATCAGCCTTTTTCCTCCCTTTGCCTTCATTACGTTCTCATTTTCAAAACCAATTTTACTGTCGGCTGGATATGCAACCCTTCCCATGCCATGTCATGCCTCCATGTTCCATGTCCCGCAGTATATTATATGCATTAATACAGAAAACTAAAAGACCTGCAGTTGTACTTACATCGAAAATAAGTTTTCAAATTTTGAGTCTAGCCAGAAAAAAAAGAGGAGTAGAAAAGGGATTTCATGAATGCATTTAAACCAAAACTTTCTCCACACTTCTAACCCGCTCCGGGAAGGACAGAAGAGAGACTGTGACTGTAAAACCGTCTTGCAGCAGAAAAACCCTGTGTAGTAATATGGTAGATAGATCAAGGTTATATTGTTCCGGAATCTAGTCAAGAGATTCGAAATGCCGCTGGGTATTGTGGATTTAGGATTTCATCGTCTCGTTCTCAGTTTCATATAATTCTTCATGCATCATATATATACGTAAGCAGTATTAAGCAGAAGTCTGAAGTTCTGTTCAAATAGAATGAAATGGAATAATATGGGTGGGTGGCGTAGTCGACGTTTTCGCATATATGTGCCTAGTGTGGATGCTGATTTGTAGGGTAGTTTCGATTTTATTACCTTGTTGCCCTAAGGATTGTGGAATATCAATGCGCATCATCATCATCAGCATATCATGCTCTGGAAATAAGTTGCTATATGCAGATTGCCGTGTCAGTCTTCTTCTAAAAAATGCTGACTAAGGGCTAGAAGGTTATATAAGACCTAAACACTCACAGATGGTGAAATCATAGAGAGACAGACGTGTAGTCTTTATTTATCCAGAGTATTTCAATTTCAGGGGTTAGTTTACCTATCAAATCAAAAATTTTGTTGCTTGCGGACCACCAAAAAGATGAAATACCAAATACTAGGAAAAGCATCAACATTTCAATACTATTCTTGTCTCAGACTCAAAAAACCTTTGTTTTTTTTACAAAAAATTCCTACGAATTCAGTTTTCTTCAAGAAATGTACGTATTTATCCTATAAACTCGCCTAACATATTCCCACGTGATTCTCGCGTCTGATCAAATGAAAAACCGGTCGTATCCATTTTTGTGTCGTGTTTTCTGATTGCTAATTTCGTATTGTTAAAATGCTGACACATGGTAGACAGTTTTCGATATCACAAACATTTTGTCTGTTTCGTGGTTTGTCTATTTGTACAGCTTGCTCATACCATATCCATACATGCATTGTCTTTTCTTGTTTTTCCACTGTGAAGTGGAGTATGTGAAGAAATAAAAGTTAGGGTGAATGCATGTATAGATAATATGTAATATGTACACAAGCGTATCCAAAATCCTACTTTGTGCTTTCTCTGTTTCTGCTCTATCTCGTTTCTTATCATTTTTCGCATGTCACCTCACATTTTATCTCTCGTCAATTTCAAGAACCTAAATAACTTTTTGGATGACACACACCAAGTTTTCTAATGTGCTTTTTATACGGTTTCATGTGCGTTGTTTACGCTTTTTGGTTTACAGCTTTTGTGTACCAATAAAATATAATAGGTAGACTGCAGAGTATAAAGTTCGTAGAGGTAGCTTTTGATGTTTGTGCGTCTTTTGAATTACACTGAAGAAGAAGAAAGTATTTTTACTGATCCCTCCAAGAGTTTTGAGACAACACAAAGGGGGCTTTTTTTGCTGCTGAAGTTTGCTTACAAGTTGGAAAAAGCACGCATGGGCTAAAAAGAAAACCATCGTGTGGGTTGTGGTTTTCTTCTGTCGAGCGACTTTTTTGTCATCGTCTTTTATCTATCATTATTTAGAACGCATTTCATGTTTGTCATCCCTGCCAATTCCACAGTGGTGAGCAATGTGCGAAGAATTTCACAGTGGAAGAGAAAATTTTCTTATTCTTATATTTCTGATCGTCTATTGTATGGTATATGATATTCCCGTATTAATTCTCAATATCTTTTCTTGAGAATCAAATTCGTGTCCTTAACGGCTGTATAAATATAGACCCGATAGTTCCGTTTTAGCAATATCCGCTTATTACAGGATTATTTTTACTTTTATCCTCAACTAAATCCTTAAGTAGGTAGCTTCATATAAACATTTTTTGATCCTATTACTTTCTCTATATGCAATATGTACGATGCAATGTAATTTATATTTGCGCTGTACTAATGAAGCATTGAAAGATAAGTAGCACGGGCAAACTTGTATATATTCACATTTGCATTGAGCTTTATTATGATACGACTGCCTTCCAAGTCAGTATGTAAATGAAAATTCATACTGTGCCGTCATTTCTCCTTCTTTAAACTGTTTTTGTCAGAGTGCGTTTTAAACTATATGCTCTCTCGATATTGTGTATAGGCATATGGGATTGACTGCTGTTCTAACAAGTTACACATTTTAATGGCGCTATGTTTGCCTAAAAATGAATACCTTTTCTAGAAGAAGGGTTTTCTTCAAAAGCCACATGATTTAGAAAGATCAAAAACAAAAGAAGAAAGGGGAATAGGGCACTTTTGGTAATTCTATTCCCTAAGCAAGGGTACAGTTGTCAACTTCAAATATTTTGTACTTTTGTGCAGTCAAATGCATCCAACAGAAAGATTGCTTCTTCTTCTCTTTTCCATTTCAACAAAACAAGATTGTAGAAACGTGTTTATCATAATACTAGCATGATGCACATGGGATGACTTCTGTGTATATCTTGATTTCCGTTGCATGAGTGATTTACAAAAGAAACTATCCAAAATATATTTTTCCATAACGAATATATATTTTGTATTAAACATTCATTTATTTGGTATGAGTACCTTGTTCCCTTTTAACTGTAGAGTAATCAAAGAACTTTTTACGTTGCAGTTCCCCTGATCATATTTTAACCGTATATAGAAATAAGATGACACGGTATTTCAAACTCTGAATGCACAGAACAAGAAAATACAAGGCGATGAATATAAAGATGGACACATCAAGGCGTTTTATTGTGATTTATATGTATGCGAGCATGAGTTCAAAAGATAGCCATCAGTTGTACCCAATAACTTTAAGAGAAACGTACATACATATATTTTATATTAGCCGTACGTGGAAAGGAAACTTAACTGGATACAGATAGTTCCCCTTCGTAATGCTGCAACCACCCAGCTGTAATATTTGACATGACATGAGATGACAGGGCAGCCAAAGTAAGTAGCTACAAAAAAAAAGAATACGCAAAAGTCAAATTTTTTTTCAAGTAAAAATAAGTAGAGGACAGATGGACGGGGGAGTTAAGGTTGATGGCTGGTGGGCTGCCGAGAGAACGATAAAGACTGTTATTTGAGTCTTGTCCTTTATGAGGACACTGTAAAAACGGATGTCTTCCTAATAATATCTTTATGTTCGTGGTGCTCCCACTGTTATCATGTTTATAAAAATTTCCTTCCTCTTTTCCCTCTCTAGCAAAAGGTACTTTACGCTTGACGAAGAAGAAAGCGCAAGTAGAAACTCTACTTTTACTTATAAGGTCAATACTATAAGGACTATATGTTCTTGTCATATAAATTACGGGGTAAGTGAAAGTACAATATTTTCATCGTTCTAACCTGTACATTGTCATGTAGATACATATTTTTTTGTAAGTATGTACATTAGGTTCACTCATATTCAGGTTGCGTACATTTGGAATTCTCCATTCTGACAATAAGAGCAATGTCAACTCATTCTTCAGGGAGTTCTTCCTTTCTCGTTAACTTCGGATATAGTTTTTGAAGCCCAACGACTGCTGCTGTGTTGTGAGTGGAATGAAAGACAAGAAGAAAACGTGGGTCATGACTCTGCATCGTTGTGGTGTGGTATAGCGAAACCATTGTGTTGGTTGCAGCTGTGGTAGTGCTGGTGGTTGATAGTGGTCATCACAAAAAAAATCGTTCTGCACTATGAATACATTACACTTTCACTGGTGCATGTTTTATCCTACGTGAGATGTGTGCTTACTCTATACACTTCAATGAAATTCTATCCCCATTGTGACCCCACATTCTGACTCTCTCTCCATTTCAAATTCATATTCTAGAATATTCAGAAGAGGAAATATTGTATTATACACGGAGAGTAGAAATAATACATTGAATAAAAGAATGTATACATACACTTTGCAATATAAAACTGACACTTTGAATATATATGCTATAACTAGAATCGAAAGTTATTCGTTCACTTTATACCATAATAATGGGATTCTTGGAGAACGAAAGAGAGACTCTATCTATCTCAATGTATGTCGATTTATGAATAAAGTAATACTCATACTAAAACTGTATATAGCATACAATAACTTGTCTTTCATCTTTACGGGGTGGATAAATACTATGTCCGTTTTTTAAGGTATATAATATGTGTCCTTCTGTTTGATGACTATATAGAGGACAATGGTTACCTTTCGGGGGCTAGATTCAGTGTCAGTATCAATATGGGTTTGGGGCGGGAGTATCATATATATGAAGGATGTTCCTACTTTAAGTACGCACTGTATATACCTATTGGAATATTGGTTAAACAATTTTACTACAGACCGATTTGAAATGTTCCTCGGTTGAATATGATTGATAGATGAACCTTGGCTCAAACGTTGCCTCCTATTTACATTCTTGCGTGGAGATGGACGTAATAACTTCATGCAGCTGATGTCGAATTAGAATCCAGTAACAGACCTTTTCCTTTTATATGGTCCGCATAAATTTAACAGTTTGGAGAAAGTTTTCCCAACATATATATCCAATATACATAGGTGAACACATTGAGTTAGTAACGTTGTACTAGGTTTTGCATTTAATGTGGGTCTTCATGTGGAAATATGGTAGGTATTGATGTTGCGACTTGAAAGATAAATGTATTTTGTGATGAAACTTTGGGATTTTTATTCCCACTGATGTGGGGCGTTTTTACATGTTAGCATCAGTGGGAGCGTCAGGAGGATTTTATTGAATTGTATGCAAAAGCCCATCGTTATTTCTTCATGTCTTGGTTTGAATGTGTACTCAATCCTTTACAATTCACAAGTAAAGCATGATGGAAAAACTATAGAAAAAAATAAGGTAGGTGATCATATCAAATTTTTTTTCGACTGGGAAGAGAGAAAAGCAATCATCTTTTTTTCGGATGTCAGCCCATGTCCAACTTTTTATGGCGTTCCGGAATGCCTTAAGAGAAAAATTGAGGGGAAAGATGGGCATCGATCAAACATTGCGTTCATACTTATTAAGTGTATCGTACGTACATGTAGGTATGAATACGCATACTTGACTGCTTCTGGAAAGTGAAGTACCTTACTGTACTTTTTCTCAAGGAGCTCGTTTTCTTTTCTTTACATAACATCTTTCTTCTTGTTTCTACAAAATTTAACTTTGAGCAGCAGGAAATGAAAGTTGATATGTATAGAATATGCGTAACCCGTAAAAGTACTGTTCGCTTGTTTATAGGTTAAATTAAACTTCAAACTTGTATATTACAAATTACACAAACACGGGTAGGTTGGATGCATGATATATTTAGCTCAGATTGCTACAACAATATATGTTTGTTAATCTATACTTGAGCATAGATAAAGGAATAACAAACCTATCTTGTAGATAGGTTTGTTTTTTCTGTCATCTGTGATACTTGAGTAGTATAGATGGTTTATTTTAATTTAAAGTGATGTATTAATAAGAAAATTTATAGTAGTACGCATAATATATAAACATAATACATACAAAATTAAACTGCTATATATAACTTTGTTATCAATTACATAGAAAGACTTTTTTATTTTATAAATCAAAAGATTGACAGTTAAAATGGATTTGTTACGTTTACTCTTTGGTTTAATTGAGTTTACTTTTGTATATACAAATTACATTTTCTCCAACTTTTCAGTATGAAATCAAATAGAAAAAGTGCCTAAAAATTGACATGATGGGTGTCGGACGAACCAGACGTCATATATGTGGCCCACTGGAAAGTACCAGAGCTCGTTGGTTTTTCACACGCTAAAAGTAATACAATGCCAAGAAGACTGACGATGAATGAGGGAGTAAGTTTAGGCATTTATTTATTTATTGAATAGTTGAGAAATCTCGACATGTAAAAAGTTTTCAATCTTTCCTCACGCACACTGAATGAACGATGCATGTTTAAAAAAAGACTCATATTATGTGCCTTAAACCTTTTTTACGAGTATGTGTAACACTTGCACACGCTACTGATCGTGCTTTTGGTTATAAAAGGCAAATTTTGGCTTCGGCGATGAAAGCACAATAAAGGCATATTATTTTTGTATCTGTTATCTGAATAGGTTCCCGTGCAACCATCTGATTCGTCTCGAATTCATAAAAGCAGCGTAGAAATTATTCGGCAAAGGGTACAGTTTTGGCCGCTGAAAAACCTTCGGACTGAATTCGTTTTTCGATTCGTATCCGAATCAAGAAACGAATTGAT
>JAANSM010002298.1:0-15469 GCA_036850725.1 Orchesella villosa
AAAGTTTGAAGGTCATCTTGACAAGAAAAGCATTCACTAAATTGTAGGGGAAAGTTATGGCTATATGAATGGATGGATGTTGAATTGAGCAAGAAAACATTGGCGTGAAATAATATGATTAGATAAGCAACGGATTTTTCTTTGAATTTTTACAGAGCCCATTTAAAAAGGGAGAAGAACAGCAGTTTGGCAGAGCTGGTGATCAATCCGCTGATGATTGCAGATGAAGACCTGTACAAATGTGAAGTAACGTATTTGGAAGCTAAAGAGCATTGTGCGCTACTTCAGTCCATCCGACTCAACACTTTCGGTAAGTATATAGTTTTATTCGTAGTATAATTTGCTTGCATAGGATATGACAACTTAAATTTATGTAAGATAGTTTAGGTATGAGATGATAAAATGCATGCTAAAATACATCCACATCAATGAAGACTACTCATAAAGTTTAGAATCGATTATATTCTCACGAAATGGTATATTATAGTTTTGTCATTTAGCATCCCATTTATATTCACTGTTTCATACAAGCATAAACTTTTTTGCTGCATTTACTTTACTTTCATTATGGCATATAAAAATGATAATTTCAAAAGGCTGTTCATTGTTATAGACGAATGAACCCAACTGCTCTATAGAATAACGAAGGTTTTGAGAGGAAAGTGTGGTGATTCTGTTGGAAGAAAATAAAGTATTTAATAAATGAATGCACTTTTCTCCTTTGTAATATGGCTTCTGGCTCCATTCCATGGGCGAATGATTATCATGCGTTTTACACTCACAAGAGCTCCTCGTAATAAACCCTTTCCATCACATCACTAAACTGGAAGAAGGAGTTGAATTGCTACCCCTTTGTATGTCTCTATGCCTCCCACCAACCAACCTCACCCAGCAAAAGAAAAAGTTTACGATGTGAAAATAAGCAATATACTTGCCATTAAACTCCCTTAATATTACCATATACTACTTTTTTACTAACTTAGCTCGTCTTCTCGTCCACCAGTTATTTCCACTTCTCTCAAAGCTTTGGTTGGAGTGTATACTAGTGCGCCCTTAAACTGTTGTATTTTTTGGATCAGATTACGTGGCGTGTTTGTGGACTATGTAGAATAATATCTGTGGTTGAGGTTGAGCGTCGTCCAAATCTAGAATGAAGCATTAAACGCGTTCATAGATCTTCATTGTATACACCCATTGTGTACATTCTTCATGCATTCAGGCATGCATGCACGAGAAGATTGGGATTTACTGCGGGCGTTGCGTAGCTCAGCACTTTTCTTTGTCTTGTTAACGAGCCATTACGGTCACTTGGGGAAAGTTTAGAAATACCTTGAATTAGTCTATCGAGATAGTCATTGTCCATTGGAAAATTCAGATTGAGTTGGAAGTACTAAGAGGATTATCGTCGTTGCAAAAACTGATATTTATTATTGTTCCCGAACAATTAATTCTTGCTGCCGTCGGTAGATACATACTTTTATGTATTTTTAAATATTTGTCCAGCAGATTTTGCGTTTCAGTAGTTAAACTTCCTTCCAGGACAAATAAGTAGGATTTGTAAACATCGAACGAATGTGTAATGATTAGTCACGTACAAATTGCATGAATTCCCATTTTTGGTTGTAGAAAGTTATAATATTTTTGCTCTCTGGATTGTGTGAACAAGCAGCATCTGGTGAAACTGAAAGGGCGTTGACTTATTCCATTTATCTTTCATCAGACCTTTCATTTCCCTTTCCTTTCCGTTATTTACCACTTTTCTAGCAAAGAATAGTGTCTAGTCTGCATGAAGTACAGTACCATAATTTTATAATGAAAACGAGTAATGCATGTTTTATTGTCATACAACGTATGCACATAATATATATGTATATATATATGGCAATCATAGAATTCAATATATACAGCTCGTACGTTGTATGGGAATGTTGAGCATGGGCGAAGAGGAAAAGTGGGACCCTTTTATCTTAATTAATGAGAAAATTTATTATCCATTTCCTTCTTGTGAGATATTTTTAAATTAATTATTTTTCCTAGAAAGTATAGTCCGCTATGGGACTTATGTGTGTCCACACATCCACATTATATACATACCTATATACTCGACCTGCTGCATGGAAAATGCTCAACGTTTTTAGAGTTGCAGTAGGGTTGAATAAAGGCTTATCATCATCACGTAATAATGGAGTGTAGTGTGTATATATAAAGTACTTAGGCGTGTTGTCATCGTCATCCTCCGTGATTATTTCATGTACATACTTTTACTATCTAAGGCAAAGTCAAGGTAATTAATTGCATAGGGAAGGAGAAGCGAAGCAGAGTGTTATATTATGTTATGTTTGTCTTGTTGTTAGTAGGCATGTTGGTGTAGTAGTGGTTGAATTTGAGTAATGCCTATGTTACGCCTTGTTACATCAACGTTAGGTATTCTAAAGATGAACAAAAAATAAGACAGATATTTTGCTAGCGTCGCTTTTTTCCACGGTGGTCGTACATGTATAGGCACCCTGAAGAAATGTGTGATGTGATGGAAGACAGTGTTCTGGCAGAGAAAATTCTTGTGGAAATGAGAGGAAGCCTCTTGAGCTCTTGCCTCTTTTCTCCGCTCCTTCCTTTTCACTCTCTGCACGCTATATAAGTAGTATAGGAATTGGGTTCTTGACTACTTAGTTTTAGTTGCTTCATCTTCATAGACTCTTCTTCTCTTCCTCCTATTCTTGGTTCAAGTTTGAGAAGAAGGAGAAAGTTTGCCAAAAACTTGAGCTAATCACATTACGTGTGTGATTTCCCTGTTGGAAGAGGAGAGAGTAATGAAATCGTACCTTACAAATGCTATGTATACTAAGTTTTCTTTTTGGACACAGAACGAAAGAGAGGAAGAGGAAATGTTGTGAAAATTTATCTCAACCTCTCAAAATATCCACACTTTTAATATAGATGGGTTTATATTCGTACCAATCTTTATATGAAGGAGTGTGGAAGCCGATTTCCTTTTATTGGACCAAAGTTGATTTCTCTATTCATGCTTTCTCTAGGAGCGACGTTTACAACATGTACACCTGTTTTCTCATTGTACTATATTGATAATAAAAACGTTTTGGCAAATATTACATAGCTGATGTTAGCGTTACACTAGAGAAATTTGTAAAAATTATATTTTTTGAGGGAATTAACTTGTTAATTAGTTTATTTTGGAGAATTTGATAATCTTTATGGACACACCACTCGATTATACCTGCCTGCTCCTCAACTTTAATATTGATGGTTGCAGTCTAAAAAAGTTTCGCTTACTTTTCATGCACTGATGAAAGTTTTTAGTGGGACTCGACTGAGTTAAGATTCAAGTAAGAGCTCCATTTTTAGATTTTCATGGAAATATATTGACTTTTGGTTCTGCTGGCACAAGGATTGTAACTTTCAAAGAAAGTTATCTCCATCGCAGTGGCAAGGGAAGGGTTGGAAGATCCATCGCCATGATTAAAGATGGAGGAGGTATAAATTTAGTGATCCTAAAGTCATCATTTGATCTGATGAGGATTGTTGGCCATACGTGTTATGCTAGTCAAGCTGAAAATCATGAGAAACACCAACAACTTTTAGTTTCAAAGTAAACACAGGAGCAGCAGAGAAGAAATATGCTCCTGCACATTTTAACGAGAAAAAATAAGAGTTCATATGCCCTGGAGATATTAGACAGCAGAACAGGAGATATTTTTCCTTCCCACTTTTCCCTAAAAAGTACATCGACATGACACTGCTGGAGACCCTCTTTAATTTACACTTTTGCTTGAATATACAACATAAATATGTATAAAGTTACTGCTACAGATCTATTGGTTGTTGGTAAAAAAAGGAAGCAGGAATCGAAAACAGATGCACGAAATCGTACATTTAATATGCAAAATCCTTATTATCGCGATTGAAAATTACAACTTGAATTGGATCCACTTCACTTATTCTTCCAGTCTAAATGACGCTTTCCTAGTTGTGGTGTGTGTCATCTGTATTAGCATAGCAAAGAGAAGGAGAGATAGAACAGACCTTCGAAAAAAAAACACGAGGAAAATTCACATGAGGTTTTCTCGCTCTTCTTCCTCCTTCCTCACACTAGGGAAAGCACGTGAAGTGAAGGAAGACGAAAATACTGGAAAGGAGAAGAGGGAGACAGCGGTGATTTATTTACAGTAATTTCCTCGTGTTTTTCCTCACGGCTTCGCCAATGGTGACGTTTGGGAAGAGGACCAAGACGATATTCAGTGCAGGCTAAACTCTCACGCTCACTAACTCGTGTATAATTCCTTCATTACGCCATTTCCATTCTCACATCTCATCATGAGATAGAAACATACAAAAACATGCTTGTTCACTCAAATATAAACTAAATAGAAGCTCAAAGGAGCATACATATATATATATGCATCTCTAAAAATCTACGATGTTCTCAATTCTCAAAAAATATGTTCAAAGCTTCAGCATACCAACCAAGCGGAGCGGTTCTCCTTCAGTTCTTGAATGTGTGTGTGTAGGTGGACCTTTCTGCATAAATGTGGAAGAAATTTGTTATCCTTGTGCTTTTCTTGACGTTCTTCCTCTCAAATCTGCACCATTGAACTATGAATTGATGAGGCTAAAGGATTGGTATCGGAACATATTGCCTTCCCATTGGCATACATTAGAAAAGTAGCACATATCCGCATAGTTTTAAGAAATCAGCAGTTTACTGGGATGCTGTCATTAGGATGAAAAATCGCGTGATTTAAATACTGAATCCCAATCAATTCAACATGAATAAAAGAGAACGTAACTGGTAGGTTGATTTAAGATTCGTGTTCAACAGGGCTTCATTTTGTGCTAAAATGGTGTATAATATTGAGAGCATTTCAAAGGGATAAATAAGATATTGAAGGAAATGTGAGGATAGCCGAAAAACCTCAGTCGTTCGTATATGTTTGTTGTGTTAAATGTAGCACAAGAATTTGAAGGCAACACTGAAAACTTGTGCGCACGTATGCTCCGGAATGTGTTGCCAGCTTGCTTGCTGGTGTTACCCAGAATTTATCGTTGATCAAGTTCTCAATCTTTACTTTTCCTGTTATGTGACTGAAACAAGTGTACATAAAATGGATGTCAAAGAGAGAATATAAATGAATGAAAGCTTGTATTGCGTGTTAATTTTCGTAAATTCTTTAGTTACAACTGGGGATGGAGAGTGCAGCGTAGCATAAGTATTTCTTGGGCATTAGATTTTGGGCGTGAACTAACCAGATGATTCACAGTCATTTATCATTCTTACAAAATTGATCAAGAAGGCTGGCGACGCGACACCGACACCCTGGCAGGTTTTCCGCTCTTACGATGTACGATTAGTTAGTGTAATTCTTATATAAATATATAATACTATTACATGTATGTATATGTACTTTAATACGAATAGTGGAGAAATGTTTCGTGGTGTAAAATGCATAATACTGCGGAATTGAAAGAGTATCTTATGCTAATATATGTATCCAGCCATAGTTAAAAGTAAGTGCAAATATACATTCATAATGGTGTGGTAAAACTACCGAAACGGCATTAATGAATCGAGAGATCAGTTTTTGGGTGTGCTTTCTCTCTTATTTTGCTCATGCTGGTTGCTAAAATTACTACATTGCGTAGAATATAGCAAGCCTATTCGAGTCTTTGGGAGGGAGTAAGTCGACCAAGTGAAAACATTGATGCCTCAACAAATCGTGTCTCAACTCATCTCGTATGATCGAATGAAGACAAGTGTAGAAACGATGTATGACTCTCTTCTCTGCCGACTCCATCTCCGCTCTCACTCATTGAGTTGGCAGTGGTGACGATGTGGTGAAAGCAGAAAGGGAAAGTAAATAGGCATGTGAAACTGCATGAGTGACGAAGTTTGTACTGTATTCATGCCACTTCTCCAAACATTCATGTGTGGCCATTTCTTGATTTGATGTTATTTTACGTGCGCGACTGAACTTTAGGGTCCCAGATTTGTGTGGGGTTTTTTTGGATGAGCGGTAATCGAGCCATGACTTCTGTGTTCATGCTACAGGATACTCCAAGTGACAGTAGTACGAATGTTGGCAAGACTTGATAAGAACTTGCTATTATGTATAAGTCTCTGAAGTAAGTTATAATTTTGAAAGCAAAAGCCTGGAAGACATGGATGTAGTCGATAGCATACAATATAGTTTTCTTTTCCAATGAGTTTCTTCCATTGATAGCTAATCGTAAGAGGAAGGAAACTGCAAATGCCACTGAATATAGTCAAATCATCTTATGCGTTCGTGTTGGAAGCTAGAGTTTGAATTATTTAGTTAAAATATACGAGAAATCTAGTTGCATGGAGTGAGTGAACCGGAATAAAAGCGGAATTCTACCACCCCTCGCATTTCTTTCCATTTTCGCTCCAGGCAATATTTTGTGGCATCAGCAGTTGGCGAACGACAATAAGATGAAGATTCTTTTCTACTACATTTTCCGTTTTTCTCATTTAACTTCTCTTTTCTCATGAATGTCATAGACTGGCATTTTTGGAATCCTTTTCAAGCCATCGCTACCTCTTCCCTTTTAAAATCTTTTCCCATCTCCTTCTGGTTGACAGCAAAACGTGTTCAACAAAACACACTCTTTTGTCAATCGGAGTTTTTACGGAAATAAAAAGCCTTTATGATGCAGTTAACTCTTAACTTACAACACAACCAAACCAATATCCTTGTGTTGTATCTGGCACACCCCAATGATTTTTATTGAGTTTAGGTAGAGTGTATTTTTATTATTTACTTTTTATTTCTGTCTTCTTTTTCCAACTGACGTAAATCGAAGTGGGTAAGACAACTGTTTGAAATGTAAACTCGCACTAAACCAAGGAAATAATTCGTTTTGCCACCTGAAACACAACTAAAAATCTTAGATAGCTTTTGACACTTATTGTCATCACGTGCCAAGTTTGAAGCGAAATTTACGAGTCAAGTAGTATACTCCAATAGTCCATCCGCTTCTTGCTAAAAAATAATGACTTTGATTAAGGCTAGAAGTGGAGAGATGTGTTGGGACAAAGTGCCCTCACATTCGCTGCTCAAGAATATATGAACCATAACTTTCTCTTGAGCAAATATGCTCTTCTTCTACCACCGCCACACACAACATATCATAATATGATAAATCTCATGGGTGAATGATGATACTGGCATATAGCTTTGGTATGACATGACAGCAAAAAACGGAACACATTTCATCATTTATTATTAACATCGAACTGGAGCTGATATCAAATGGAATGTGCACTGCAGCAAGGGACGATTACTGGCATGATAATGGATTGTATTTTTTCCCTTTTTTGCACACATGATGATGTGGTAGTTCTGATGATGATCATGACGATCATCATCATCATCATCATCATGCGATAGGATAGAAGAGTTGAGTNAGCAAGGGACGATTACTGGCATGATAATGGATTGTATTTTTTCCCTTTTTTGCACACATGATGATGTGGTAGTTCTGATGATGATCATGACGATCATCATCATCATCATCATCATGCGATAGGATAGAAGAGTTGAGTTAATGTTCTTTTCATGTTGTTGTTAGCACTTTCTCGTAATATTTATGACTCATTTTGTCAACTTGGAATGGTAAGCATCCTTTTTCCGCGTAGAGTTTTTGTGTATTTCTCTGTAATTAAGGAACAAGAGCGAGCTTAGAAATAGCTATGCAATGTGCCTATGTAATAGAACACGGCCAGAAAAACGCACGATGTGATATCATCAAAATGATTCTTGAAGGAAGCAGGGTTTTATGTAGTACATAAACGAGCACTTTTCACTCGTTTTGAAAGAATAATATTGTGGGTCATCATCGTATCAGTACATTATCGTCATAAGGCTCCAGATATAGAATGTATATGTATGTACATGTATACGTGTATGTACATGAGAGTGCAATTTCCCTAGGAAGACAGAGCATAAGGCTTTCACAAGAACATCACAATTTTTTCTGGGTTAATTGGAATCAATAGTTTTAATGATGGGCTTAATGAGGGACGTTTTGTGTGTGTGTGGCACTGCTCCTACTTTGCCCATCTAATTCTTCCTTAATGAGCATCATTCTTCCTGGGGATGGATCCTATAAGGAAATACCTGGTTTATAGGCACATTTTAGTTAGTTTGCTAGGCATAGGGTTGATGCTGACGTTTGTTAACGGCTTTAGTATGCAGACTAGACGGATTCTCTTTAATGGAAAGAGCATCTAAAAAGTTTCTTGTGTGGAATATGTTTAGCTTGTGACTGCGACTCTTGCGAATGTCATGCTAATGCTTGCCCGTTCTTAAGAATAAACTTCTAAATGATTATGCGTCTTCCACATTTCTCCCCCCCAGCATGGCAATTTAGGGACATGTGCATGCATGCAGCATAATAGGATATTTTCATATTGAGAGATTCTTCGAAGCCCGAAAGAAACCTCTTATCATTTAGGGAGATCGTCTAGCAAATTTTCTGCCAACTTACGATTAGTACTCGCCCAAGATATTATCATATTAAGGTAGATGCATTTATATATAGCTACTTCTTTACGTAATATACGAAATTTATATTCACTTTGTATGAAGTATCAACGAACTATCATATATTTTGTATTTTCTTTTTATAGCCAAACCAGACTACGTAAGAATACAGGACATTAGTGGGTCGGAAACGGCAAATGCCTCATTGATTGGACCGTATAATGAGGGCACCGTCATCACCCTCGTTTGCGTCTCCAGTGGAGGAAAACCTGTGGCCCAGCTAAATTGGTACAACAACTCTTCTCCACTTCAAGGTAAGCTCTTATTAAAAGGTCAAAATTCGCCAAGAAAGGTGAAGTCTATAAGTACATTACGGTATAAGGTATACGTTGTAAAACTTATGCAGTATTGCCAAAATCTTCACTCTGTTAGGTTTTAATAGTGGAAATAATTCAACGGAAATGAAATGCATATTATAATTCGAAAACAGTGCCTAATCAATCTAATTGTAAGTTCAATAAGTTGTAAATGTCCAGATTCAATGCAATAGAACGTGCCTTTGAATTAATCTGGAGAATTTGCAAATAATTGTGTACTTTGGAAATAATTTTATTCAAGCTTATGACATCAATGTTTAATTGCTAACCTTATTTACAAACGTTTGATACTATTGATACTATTTACTATCCAAATTCTGTGAAATACGAGCTCGTGTCCGTCTCTATTTTAATGATATTGAAATCAAAGGTGATTCATTTTTTATTCTATTCAAATGTTATTCGCTCTCATAAGTTTATATTCATTCATGCAGAAAACTATTGAAGTATGTAGATACCTTCAATTACAAACTAAGATATTTACTTTCATTAATTTGTAAGACAAGGATTTTACTGACTGACGGGATATAGTCAGCACGTACAGCAACAACTATTTATCCATTAGCAAAGTGAACGTCGGTGTCTACATTTCTAGATGAATTCAAAATTCTATTTACATAGCAAACATAAATTGCTAATGTGTGGTTTTGCCTAGTGCTAGCCCAAGCTTTTCAAGCAAAATCTGTAACAGTGTAACCAGAGCTAAGCAAAAGTCTATTGTGTCTATGTCTAAATTTTGGAACATGGTGTATCATGACAAGGGCATGACACGAAGCAGACAATAAATCAGCATTCAATGCAAATAGAGATTTTCTCCTGTTAGCACAAAGCACAACTAGTTTTAATGCATTCACTTCGCCAGCTTCCATAAATTTCTAAAATTGAAGGGATTGCCAGCTCATGTGTATGCTTGAATGTATTATATTATAATATATTGAAGTATCACATTTCAACTTCCATCACATCAACATCATAATAATTTATATTTGCTGGTTTCGCTTTTTCCATTTTGCAGAGCCAATTAGACTAATGCGTTGAATTACGCATTCAATTACATATCCCTTCCAGTCCTTATATACATCTAGATAGTCCATCAAGGACTACAAAATCCATCAAGTGCACAGCAAACAACAAAAAGCAGCGTTGTATAAAGTCGAAAGTTGATCCTATATACATTGCATCGCATTGGCTATTATTGTAAAATGCGACAGATAAGGTCTTCTCTGCTTTGTATTTGTTGCTGAATCACCTTCAATACAACATTTATTTTGTATTTACATTCCATTACAAGCGAAGGCAACTTTGTTTACATATTCACAAACAATGAAATTCGACCCTCGACCATAAAATTTTCCTTCCTTTCTTCCATCCTACTGCTAACAGTTCATCCATGTAAACTGAAGCAGAGAAAGCACACAATAAATAAGTAACAAAATGGAAAATGTATACTTAATTTGGCAAAAAGAACTATTTTCTTTGCCGTTTCAATGATTAAAGCACTCATGCCAGTGGAACGAAGGCAGAGAGAATATTTTTAAGCACGCCTTTTAAACTAAGGGAAAAGTAATCTATTTTTAATACAAAAGCACATTAACGATAATTAAACATAAGCTCAACAGCGATATATTATGCGTGTTTAAATAAGCTTGTACATTTATAGGGAGTTGCTATGTATTGAAGCGCTCTGTTTTGACAGTTGTAGAAAATCCAGCGATTTTGGCACGATAACAAAAGCAGCATGTTAAAAGTTCTCGTTTGAAAAACCCAAGTTTGCTCGCTCATTCGTAGTATTACTTAGGTGGTGGTGGTGTTGGTGGTTGGTGGCACTTGAGTTTAAAACCCGTTCACATTCAGATTCAGCAAGAGATGAGGGAGTGAGCTTGAGAGAGTTTCTGTATCTGCTACTATATACTATTCTACTCTAGAAACTCAACAAGCTCGCTCTCGTCCTCATCCCAGATCCTCATCTTCCTTCCCATTCAAAATTCGCTAAAGACTTTTTTCTTCGCTCTTGATGTGTGTGTCTCCCTGTGTGGTGGATGCCATTACAGAATTTATGTTTATTCATGAGACTTTTATTGTAATTCTGTTGAGTGGCTCTTGGCAGCTTCTATTCCAATTCCAGCCACTGTACTAGTTGGAGATTGGAGACACAACAGCAGGGTGCATGCTGAAGAGCCGTTTTCAGTAGCTTTATTAAGGTAGCATCCATTCCATCTAGTTTATCTATAGGAATGCATATTATGTATTTCAAAATAAAGCCTTGAATGTATAAAAGCCCCACTGAAAAAAGCTTTCCCCCCAGTATTTTGCGAATCCTGAAAACGAGTTTACCGGAGAAAACCAAGAAGTGTAGTAAAGCGGAGGACAATAGCTTTTACATTTTAATATCTGCTCCCTACTCACTCACATGCATTTCCCATTCTACGCTACTCATCGCATGTTAGCTTTACTTACATGTATATGTCCATCCATATATACCCACTTTCACTTAGGTTCGCTGTTTTCTCATGCCAAAAAACAAATGGTAAGTAAACGCAACCAGTAGATGAGATAGCTTCAGCATACTTCATATTCTTATATCTAATTTAATGTACACGTAGGTACATGCAGAGTAAAAGATACATGAAATGAATGTTGAACAAAAAGGAAATTGTTTGCTGTCTGCCTTATCCCTTTCTCACGCCAGTGCCAAAAAAGTCCCAATTTTTACATTCACGGGGCTGTGATATACTCTACGTACATATTTCTGATGCTCTATAGTATGGTTTGTGATGGTGTTGCGTGCTGTCAACCTAAAAACCGTGCCACATTAATTCACTTTATTGGAAATGCTAATAAAACGCATCAGACTTTAACTTTTATGCATTTTACTACTTCTACTTTTATCCGTATCTGGGTGGATATTGTGTGTGAAGCTGAAATGGCTCACCATCCATTCTTTCGTTTCTCATACCACTTACAACTCTACTTTAACAAAGCTCGAGTTTCCTACCCCAGTAAAGAAAACAGGGCAGATGGGTGGTGGCGGGGAACTAGATTGCAATGTTTAAAACATGGAATGTTAAGTACTAAAATGAAGATTATTTTACATTCCAAAAGAGAGAGAGAGTGAGAGAACTAAAAGAAAAGAGGAAAGCTGGTGCTGCTGGTTTTGTAGTGTCGAGAAAATTCCTTTTCTAATTATGAGTTGGATGTACACTCTTTGCAAGTTTTTACGTTGGATTAGTCTTCTCCTTCTGGAGAAGTGAGAATGAGTAATGCAAAGAGAAAAGTGATAATAAATTTGAAAGCCTTGTCTTCCACTCCTGTTCCCTTTTTTGTTTATGGAACGTGTGTACAAATGTTATTCTTTCATTGGGTCTTGATTGCTAGAATAATAATTTGGAGGCTCAGGAAGAGGAGGAAAGTACTATGGAGTGTATATATGTAACGAAGAGAATGATGATGGCAATAATAATGTCAACTTTAGGTTACTTTGCTTTTTGCTTAACTTTAAAAAGGCTCTTTCTCACATCTGCTCTATCTTTTCTACTTGCAGGTCAGTACATCAACATGACTGAAGCGGATGGAACTGGAATAGGCCATTCACAACTGACTGTGACACTTGGACGAGGGGATTTGGGAGCTAAGCTCGAGTGTCGGGCTCTCAGCCCCACACTTGATGTTCCTATGGCCGCTTGGGTCGAGGTTGATGTTCATGGTAAGTCGATGATTACATAAAACTAACCCGGTTTGAAATTAAAGAAGAGAGGAAGAGAAGCGGGAGATAAAGGAAGAATATAAATGAATACAGGGAAGACGAAAAGCTTTATGGTTCATGTATGCAAACGTCAACCCACGTGTTTAACTTAAATAATTATTGTCCAGCAGTGCACTTTTCATTTCAAGCGAAATTAGGCAGCCTTTCAGTGACAACCCATCACATTATAGTGCATCTAAAAGAACGAAAATAGTTTCACAAATGAGCAAAATCTTCCCAAGCTGTTCCCTCTTGAAAATCATAACGTTGCCCTTATATACTTTCGTATTTCCGTAAAATATTTACATTTCTAGTAGCCCAGAATATTCATCCATTCAAATGCATTTGTAAAGAGAAGAAAAGTAAGTGAAAGAAGACAAGCAAATGAGGTCATTTACCAGCATAAATAACCAAAACTTCAAATTCAACCTTCCAGGCGCACAATCAACTAAACCATCTTAAAACTGCATTGCATCCTACCTAACAAAACACTTTCAGAACAAAATAAAAGAATCCTTGTTTTCTTACCGAGTAGCCGTCTGCTTTTGAGCAAATTGTGAAGCTTTTCTTACTTAATTTAAGCATGTACGTACATAGGCAGTGGCAGACAAGGGAGACAGGTGTGTACCTAAAAAGTATGCAGAGCGAGGTAGATTGTTTTTCTTTGTGGTTAGTATCCACCTAGTTTCTCATGACATGCCAAGCCAGGCCACGCAATAGGTTTACTATGGATGACGGTGACAAAGTTTCAGAAAAACATCAAAAAGTTTGGAGAAGAAAACCAAATAAACTTTTGACATCTTCTCTCTATCGTCACCACCATCACTAGCAAGTGCATTCAGGAAAAACAGTTTCTCATGTAAAATTATAAAAAATGTGGCGGGGTTGGTGGGTCGCTGAGAATACACGAGCATTTTGTTGATTGGTCCAACGTTTTTCTACGTAAATACATGTATATGAAATTCAAAATTATTTATACACACATACATCTGTTGATTATATTAAAAACGACGCAGAGTGAAGAATAAGAAGGTAGACAAAAAATAGGAACAAACTTGTTCATTAACAGCCATCTATCCATTTGTGTTTATAGTTCACTTTATTATTTTGGAAGACTTTTTCCTTGAATTAATTAGCTGTTTTCTTAAGTACTTGAAAAACAAGATAATAAAATTTTCACGAAAGGAAGGACGAGCTCAAAAAGTAAAAGAGAAATATAGACAGTGCCACAAAGACATTGCTAACTTTCTCTTCCATCCGTCTCTTTTCTCTTTAGTAGGGCAGACAAATTTGTGTGAAAAAGTTTCATTCCTTCTACTTTTTGTCCACCCATTACTGTCTTACAATTAGTTGGGAAAAGCGCGCCAGCCTATTTAGTTCACTTAATATTCTCTTTTCTTCATTTTCATCTTTTCATTAACGAAAGAACAAGTTCTTCAAACTCATTCAAGTTTTTAAAGACAGTACAAGACACAAGGTCGCATGTTGGAAGCAGTGCTGGAAATTAAAATGATTTTAATTTATCATCAGCTGAGCAATTGGAGAAACAATATTTTGCATAATTACGTTCTGTTTGATGATCATGATGAACACGATGATGACTATGATTTGTTTCAATTAATTTCGCTCAGAATGGGAAAAAGTTGTTAAGATGCAAATAGAAATAATGAAAACTTTCTTCCCCTTTAAGTAGTACGTAAAGCATTAGAGCGAGAGAGAGAAAATTGAGCCCTTGTTTTTAATTGTATTAGCAAAATGTACGACATTATGATTATACATTTGATATCGACACTCTGTTTAGAAATTAAATAAAAGCAAATAAAAGGTCTTCAAAGTAGAGCAGAGTAATATAATAATATCCCAGTTTGAAACAGGGAAATAGCAAGTCTTCATGCAGTATAAAAGAGCTAGCTCAAATTGAAACTGTTGAAAATTAATCCCAAGAGTGAAATAGGCAAGTTTGTAATTACGAGGAATCAAGATGTAAAAGTATCAAGCAGCGCAGCATGCCTAATTGACAGAAATAAGGAAAATTCTACCCTCTCTCAATTTTACCCCTTGTAAACTTGTGCCCAAGCGCTCTCAAGAATAACAGGGACAGATAGACAGATATAGTAGTGTTGTTTACATTGTTCTAACGATGATGAAATGGTACGATAACGATCGCAATTTATCCTGTCGTTTTGAATGGTTGATACGATAGGATTGATGAGACAAAACACGTAATTTGAAACGATGTATATAATTAATTTACTTTTTGTTTCAGTTCGCCCTTTGACGTGGGAGCTAACAGGCTACAATGCCCCAGTCCTTGCTGGTTCTGTGGTCAATCTCCTCTGTCAAGTGAAAGGAGCTCGACCAGCTGCCAACATAACTTGGTTTAATGGGACCAACGAACTTTCACCGCAGCCATCGTCCAATCTAGCTGTCCAGGTAAAGTATAAGTGGCTTGGTTCATGGAAATGCTCATGGGATTCTTGAATAAATATTCCCAAAATCATTATTGAGTTTATAAGTAAATGTTATGCAAATTGGGCATGTGTGTATGCATTATATATAAAGACGTGTATGATATAAAAACGTCTTTGATAAAGACCAAAAAGAAGGAAATATGTTCATAAAATTAAATCTACATTTTTCTCTCCTTTCAAATTGTCATCCTTCCAATGAGAATAACCAAAATGCTGGTATATATTCTATTCACATGATTCCACTTGGCTCGTCTGTTCTCACAGATTTCACGATTTATGAGCGAAGAAACGGAAGCGAACGCTATTATGCAGCCGTTATTATGTCACAGTGAAAGAAAAGGGTTCTATTCTGCATAAATT
>JAANSM010002299.1:0-15468 GCA_036850725.1 Orchesella villosa
CGAACAAAACCAAACTAAACAAGGGAATGAATAGGATAGCATAATTGGATAAGATGTGTTTATATAGAAGCTTTGATTAATTGACTTTTTCATGCCAAATTAACTAGGATTTAGCGTTACAGGTAGCAAAGATGCTGTTCTACTGTTTCCGGTAAAGTTGACAGTTTAACTTTTAGCAGTTACGTGTTCCTATATACTTTTGATGTCTACAATGTTCTGTTAAAGCATCAGTGCAGAAGAGTACATTTAAATTTTAAGATATCAAAACTACCAAACAACCAACCCTTGTTTACATAGAACAACTTTGCTTTCCCGTTGAGTTTGAATGCATCGCAATCGAAGTTGTGCATTGTTGAATGCATGCACATACATAAGCACACAAGAAAATGTTGGTGTTGGTAATGCTTAAGACGTGATGGTGATTGCTGCTCGTGTTCTCATTTATCGAGTGGTCTCTCCTCAGGTGATTCTCCAACTTCGCAACTTGTCAACTGAGTGATAAACGATTCCCAACTTTTATAATCTATTTCTAATTCAAATCAGATTATCAAGATCTCTCTCCATTCTCCCTTCTTCTCTCTCCCTGTGCGCTTCCTTCAGCTATAATTTGTTGTGCCCAAACGCGAGACCTTTTTGATCAATGAAGATCACGGTACAGTGTGTATAATGGTCTGATCTACACGGTACTGAACTGAAATACAAATTACAAGGCAAGGTTTTATTCCTGTCTTGAATTTAAAGAGAGTTACGTATAGTCAAATTTAGTGCCAATAGCTGTATATAGATATTGAAGAGCAACAAACAGTCAAAAGTATTTCATTTTTGAATCATTTCCTTTCTTCTTCATAAAAAATTTACTAACACATATATTGGTCGATGAGTGATTTCATATACTTCCTTCAGCTATAATTTGTTGTGCCCAAACGCGAGACCTTTTTGATCAATGAAGATCACGGTACAGTGTGTATAATGGTCTGATCTACACGGTACTGAACTGAAGTATACAAGGCAAGGTTTATATTCCCGTCTTGAATTTAAAGAGAGTTACCTCACATTCATCAATATGAGCTGCATCTAAGTATAGTCAAATTTAGTGCCAATAGCTGTATAGATAGTGAAGAGCAACAAACAGTCAAAAGTATTTCATTTTTGAATCATTTCCTTTCTTCTTCATAAAAAATTTACTAACACATATATTGGTCGATGAGTGATTTCATATGAATATTATTATTCGATTCCCAATCCTCATCATCATCTATCATCTAGCAATCCATCATGTCATTTGCTCGTTGATCGGGTGGTAAGAAGAATAAAGCATGCTGTTACTTCAAAATCTTTTCTAGCGTGCAGTATTTTACCCTATTCGTGGTGGCACTGTGCAGTGTTGCACTAACATGTAACAATACTACATTGAAAAAAGTCTTGCTTGTTATACATTTTTTATAAATTTGTTTCGATCAGATTACTTTTGTCGCAAATGCACAACATTATTGTACCAGTGACTATAGCTCTATAGTTGGATTGGGATTGTGAATTAATTCAAAACTATGTTTCTCCTTTTGGTACCGTTACTAACTACACACAGTACCTGTGCCGTGATAGGCTACTATTTTTTTGGCTGGTTCGTGTTTAGGAAAAAGAACAATCGTAATATCTTATGTCGATCATAAATTCAAAATTAGAAAATAGCACGTCCCAGTACTTATGTGTTGAATCGAGACCTATTGTATAGGGCTCCATCTGCATGGGAATTCATGTCAGTCATCGGTAACAGAGGAAGAAAGTGGGGAAAAGCATTTTAGACATGCTTCATGTAAAAAATAACCTGGGGTAGGAAAGGACAATTTATCATATTTCATCCATGAGCAACAGCAGCTAGCAAAGTATCAGCGGTCGGTTGGTGGTTTGTGCTTATAATGTAGAGTGTGGAGAGACGTGATCTGATCTAGTGATCTATCTCTCGTAAATCGTGGCATTTTCCTATTTGTTATCTTGTGAAGCGTCAAAATACACGTTCAATGTAGAATAAGTAATACATAATATAATAAGGATAAATACATACTTTGAACGTTTGAACGTGAGCGTATTTATGATAAATATATATGTATGTATTTATTACGTTCATGTAAGTTAGATATAGATAGATGTAGAAGAAAGACATGCTGTGCTTGTCGAATTGGGATTTCTGTTGAGTTTGACGACTTATGGTATTGGCTGCTATGCCGTGACTGATCAAACCCATTCATCTCACCTCATTTATTCGGTAATCTAACTTGACCGCACTTCCTTCATTCATCCGTCGCTTGAAGTTCGAAGCAGAGCAGAGGGCATTTTTCATCTAATCGTTATTCGTAACCTTATTAAAGTCAGACCAGAGATGTTTGGCGGGTGGTAATTATTCATCACATATACAATTTATTTAACAGAAGTCAAGTTGATTTACATGATTAAAATAAATGGATCTGAATGCACATGAATTTTTAACTGTGAGCACTCCTTTCCAATAGGCCAATGCAAATTGTACATGAATTTTAGAGCAAAATCACAAGATAGCGTTTCAAAACTCATAACATTATTACTATTTATATGTCTGCTCGTCAACTAAATTGAAATCAAATCCTTTCCCTGGTCTGTCTGGTCAAATTTCTGGGCCCACCTTCTTCACATTGGACACGCTTTTTAAACAGAAATTCCTTCACGATATATGGACGTCCATAATAAGTGTCCATTTGCATAAATCCAAGTGGAGAATCCTAAAAACTGTGGAAAAAATTAATAAAACTATTTCAAACTAGAAACCTATACAGCAAACATATCATATACACGTTTATTGAAGAGGGATTGGAATGGAATGCAATGCACCCAGTTTAAAAAAATGCATGCCAGAGAAAATATTAAAAACGTCAAGTTTTATTTTTATTTGTATACTCCATTGTTTTTGAGAGCATCCTGAACATCTGCTTGAAATTTTGAAATGGAAAAAAGTATTTGCACATTTTTGTCCGGTTTGAATTTAAGCATATCATAAGGATTAAAATGTACATACATTCCATTAGGTTTATGTATATAAAATCTGCCAATATATTAAGACTGCTCATGAGCATCTAGCCCATTTATTAGTGGTTCATAAGTTAACGTCCAGCCCCATCATCTCCGGGCTGAATATATCTTCCTAAAAAAGAAAGCCATTACTTCGTCTCGACAAGGAGTGTTCCATTTCATTCCACTCCATTTACATCTCAAGTTGCAGAATATTTAGCAGCTTTGTTGTCTTATTCACAAGAGAGATTACTATTTACCCCCATAAAAAATGTATAACATATGGGTCGAGTCCTGTTCACGACTTTGGCTACTGTTTTAATATTTGGAATATGGGATGAATGAGAAGAGATTTGAACAACACTTAGCAAGCGAGAGGGCACATTTTATCCATCCTTTTATGATTATGTTGATGATGTGATCTGATTTGTAAGTACATAACGAGGAAGCCCAAATATTTCTTGACTTTAGTCAACATGCATCCTTCTACATGTGAGAAAAGGTGTTGCACGGTAGCTCGACATGTTATGCAAATATTATTGACGCTACAGTTATTAACATTAGAGCAAAAAAGGGAAAAAGATTGAATGGAGGATTGTGTAACATTGAGAATTCTATCCGTAGCACATGAAAGTCAAACATACATTTGAGAACATCTCTAAAGTCAGTTCTAAGTCAGAGAGGATCCGAGACTCTTCTCTCTTCTCGTTGAATATCTTGTCATTACACTTATTATAATGTCTATAGGTACCTACTTGAATTACCAGTGAATGATGACAAACGTTGTGGCAAAGTGGTATAACGCATAATATATATATTTATGAAAAGAAAAAAGGGTTGAGAGAGTTGTGATATTATGTGATGTGATGTGAGGGAGCTCAACAAAAGGAGCTATCCTGTACTCATTCAGAAAACATTTAATTTGCTTAAATATATTCCTGAGTCTCAAAATTATGAATAAAACCACTGCATATAGTTATATTTTCTATTATTTTTCCACTTCCATACAATGTGCTTTGTGGGGCTCCTGCTGAATACTAATTGCTCATTAAATCAATTTATGGAACAAGATCAGCCCATAAAGATGTTACAATGTAAGGATTCTTGATGTGATATTGTTTTTCTTTAAAAAAACAAACTTTTAGGAGAAAAAAAAGAGTCAGAGTAGCTGAACGAGTTATCATTTTTTGTAGAGGATTTAATAAAGATGCTTTTGAATTGAGCATTTTTAACATTGCTCTGCATGCATGCACACTTTTTTTATATAAATGATCAACGAAACATATCATGGTATATATTGAATACGTACAAAATTATGCACACATATTCTACATTCATTGAAAAAGTAACGAAACTGGATGAGAGTTTGATATTTGATACTCATGTTTACGAAGGAATAAAACTGATGGTATTTATACCCCATATTAGAATCTTGTTAGAGCATAGATCTTTTTTAGTAAATAATGAAGAATTTCAAGCCATATCTTGAATTTGAATTAATTTATCTTGTGATCATTCAACTACCTGGAAAAACTGACCACCTTTCATTTCACTCTCTCTCCTAAAAAATTGAGCGGCATGCCTCGCGCATCGGCTGGCAGAACTACATTCCTTGCAAATGTGAAAAATGTTTGGAGAACACAAATTTGCTATTGTAAGTGATCATTCAACTACCTGGAAAAACTGACCACCTTTCATTTCACTATCTCCTAAAAAATTGAGCGGCATGCCTCGCGCATCGGCTGGCAGAACTACATTCCTTGAAAATGTGAAAAATGTTTGGAGAACACAAATTTGCTATTGTATTCACTGTCAGGAGACAAATTTCAACGAGTTTCCACTCCAATGTCATCCACTTTTTTTTGTATACTTAGCAGATACTAAACCTCATGTTTATGCACATAAGTACATACAAACTTCAACCATCACGAAGAGCTCTAGCAGCTTCAGCGACATTTCTAAACACGGAGTCATTCAGTGTGTGAGAGAGAGATAGATAGATGAATGCATGGAGAGACGAATTTTCTTTAACGCCTTCCACTTGTCGTCGTTTATTCTCTCGACGTGTGTGACTTTTGGACGAGGAACTCTTTTCAAGAAACCTGTTGTAAGTTGTAAGAAATCTAAACGTTTTATAGCGTGCACACTGTTGCCTCCTTGCGTACTCTCTGTATACATTACGATACAAAATCATTAATCTTAATCGCGTTTATACGATAGTTCTATTCTATAATACAAACACTGATGTAAACTCGTACGTACAATACTTTCCAAGCGAAAGTAGGTAGTTTCGTATATTTTAGCTATGTATCGTATTCAATATTATTTTAAATTAATATGTAATATAATTTAGTCATTATCATATGTCATTGAGCAACTTATATATCTAGGTATAAAACTTGTTTTTTAATTCTTGAAAAAACAGAAACAAAAATTAGCTCGTGCTAAAATAATGAAATCGTCATTTTACAGCAATAAATCTTTAAATCTGAGGATACAGTATATATAAACTGCCTGTCCATAAATTCTACCCGGAGTGCGATATGCGAATGCGAGCTTGTTATTCTACAAGATATGACAGTTCTTTGCTCTCTTCAATAAATGAATTGAACTTGAAAGGTAGCTGATGATCTAATGATGAGTCATGATTCACTAACTAACAATATCTATATAGCATATAATATAATCCTCTCGATTTCTATACAAAAAATTGTTGGTTTCGTTCAACAAGTTTCAAAGTCTAAACTTAATTTTAGGAGGATGCGATACTAATCACAATCTTTAAAAAGACCGCATGGTAGCAAAGATTAGTGGAAAGAAACTGTTTTGTTATCGGAAAGCATTTTTGCTTTCTCGTTTTGTGAAGAAATCCTTTCGCCTTTCCTCCTCACACAGCACACAGGCATGAGAATATATATATGACAGTAGACAGGAACCAGTAAATCTGGCTGGGAGAGCTCATAAAAGCTAATGGGCTCGATTAAGCATGGGTTTGAGTCAGATGAAACTCCAAAATCAATTATCGTATGTATAATGGCTTTCTGTAACATGATGAGATGGTTCGTGCTTTTTCATGTTTTCCTCAACAATTTTAGTAAACTTTTTAGTACACATGCCCTCCTCACATATATGTGACGTGATGGCGGCTATGTTGCTGTTGTGGTGGTGGTGGAGGATATTTAGTAAGATCGGAACCTGTTGAAATGTTATCATATACACATCAGTAACTCCCAAAGTTCCATTTGAGCTAGACCATTCAAGACTTTTTCCACCACATTTTTTTCTTTCTAGCTGAGCAGAGAAAATCATTTTCAATCTTGTACAAAGACACATTAAAATGCTAGCATGTGGCTTCGTTTACTCAAATGAATGTAAAAAAGAAAAGGGTTGATTACAAAGAACTTATAGTTGTTGGTGTGGTGCAACTGATGTAGCCTATTAAACTCGGCAGGTGGACAGTCTCAATGGTCAACTGCTTTGGTAGATTTGTAAGAAAAATTCTTAAAAACAATGATGAATTGATAACAATCGTAATTACCATGTGGCTCTTTTCAAAAGTATGGTGATCTATAAGTGTTGGGGGTTCAAGAAAGCATTGTTTAGCTGCTCTTTCTCTCTTTCTCTCTCTTATCTGAATTTAAGCATTGTGCGTGAAACGTGTTATAGATAGTCAGCGTGTTCCGAATTCTACCAGTTCGGGAAATCTTAGTGGGGCTTTTCTGGTATCGATTTGTATTTTTTAACTCTCATTGCAGCTGTAACAATAACAATGCGATGGTACCGAAGGACACGCTTTAAAATATCCTTAAAAATAACAAAATAAAAATCTCAACGTCTATAGTTAAGTGAACTAACATCAAATTGATGTAGCTTCACGATGTCTTCAGAATTCGAAATAAATGAAGCATAGTAACACTTTTTTTTTGTAAATGAATAGAATTATTATATAAATTTAGCTTATCAAATGTCGGAAATTCATATTAACGTGCTCGAGTTTCTCTGGAAGCTTATATATTCCCCCCTAAAACCAGTTTTTACATAGTACCTTATGTGTCATAGGCATATGTACCTAAGGCTTCATGATTCTAATCACAGTTTCAAAGTTTCAGTTAATTTTTTTATCGATGATCTCTTTATTAAGCGATTATAAGATAACACTATTTAGCATGAATACAAAATACGAGTAAACATTCCATATGAGCAATTATCAATTCCCAATTTAGCCTTCTCATCTCATGCTGGTATCAGATCAGATCTGTCTTGAAAGAATCAAAGCAAACCTTTAAGCTTTAAGCTATACGTTGCTCCATTAATTGACCCAATGATTTACACCTAGATTGCTCCAATAAATCATTTTTCTTTGACAGTTCTTGAATTGGAGAGAGAACGAGAGAGAGGGTGTTATTTAACTCATCCAGCGAGATAAACCTTTTGTGTCTTTCCTCATGGTTGCTGATTAGTTTTGTCCAAACCTATGTTTTTTTTCACCTGATACTAATACAATGTTTNTCCAGCAAGATAAACCTTTTGTTTCTTTCCTCGTGGTTGCTGATTAGTTTTGTCCAAACCTATGTTTTTTTTCACCTGATACTAATACAATGTTTATATGGAACAAGTAGAATGAGATTCTACTCTTGTCCGACTGAAAACAAGTTGTATACAAATTAAACTGACAATGAATATTAAAAACACATTTTGAAAGAAATCAGAGCAAGGAGAGCGGCTCCACACAAGACTTGTCGGTCATTTCTAATTTGTTTCGATAATTTCTTTTTAATGATAATGTAAATGTAGATGATTACAGTCAGCTCTACTTGCGCTAGATCAGATTCAACGCATGTCTAATAGATTGCTGAATGCAAGCTGCAAAGTGTTACGGAACTAAATTCACTTGACAGATTTTTGAATTATTGGTTTGTGTTGTGGTGTTGGATGAGCAGCGATTACATTGCTCATTGCTACATGTTTTATTTCAGTGGGAAACTGACAGCCGAAGACTTTAACCAAAGGGCCATGGCCAAAAGTTTGAGCTAAGCAAGAACGTAATGATTTTAGATACGTTTGCATACAGGTCTGAAGAAAATTCATAGAAGAGCATGTGAAAGGCTTATAACTTGCCGAAAAAATCGGAGTATTAATTAGTTTTACATTCGCAGACTTTTAGGTAATTTAAGGTGTCAAGTTTATGCATACTTTTTTTGCTCAATATTTTCTGATACCTTTAGATTACGAGTTAAGCAGGTCATTCAACTTGTAGATATTTTGCATCATAATATAATCGTAATCCTAAATATTGTTGAAGGTATCAGAAATTGGAGTTCTTCTTTGGCAGTTTGACGGTATATTTTTCTTTACTTTCAATTTAGGTGAGTCCCGTTTTTAATTCTAATAATCATTTTATGCTCGTATACTCCACTGAATTTGATTTTGCATAAAGTAAAAAAATGCATCCCCTGAAATACATATTTGCTATTAAATCCGGTAAAGCACTTATACAAGACTATAAAGCTTTCAGCATGAAATCATGCAGCATAATGTCCCTATAAATTTTTACTTTAAAATTAATCAAGGTAATTACTCATTCCCTCTGAAATTCCCTACATCAAAATTAAACATATAAACATTGATGAGCGCACGTCGATTGATCGTGGTCAAGTAAGACAAGCTATGTTTACTCCATCAAAATCAAGTACACACAAGAAAAGCAAATTGCAACTTACACCTTTCGTAAAAAAATGCACTCAGCTAGGCTAACCAGTTTTATATCTTTGTATAAAATTTGCTCGCTCATTTATATCAAAAAAGGCTGGCAGGGCTGACTCTATCGGCTATCTTTTTTCCCCACCACCGCTTCTTATAAAGCTCCTTCATCCTTTATCAATTCCCGACAAACGCTACAATTAGGTAAGTAATTATGGCATTTAATTCGAATTTCATCAATGATTTCGGATACAGTCACGATTGCGTGGAATGGTACGCGAAAATAATAAAACGTTTATCGAGACACGTCAGCTCCGTAATAGATACATCCGACATTAGAAGTTTAATAGAATATTGGATCGATTAGAAGGAAATTGCTGAAATAATTACATGACCGTGATTTGCTTGAGATTTACGAACATGATTTGGATCCAATGTATAATATCTCTCGTAAAAGAAAGGTAGACAAATAGTAGATTGTGGGGGTAACGCATTGATTTCTTGTGGCAAAAACTTTTCAACCTTTTTCTTTTTAATCTTATTTACCATAAGGTCATCTTCGCACGCAGCACTACTTCTCTACACAAATTGGTTTTTAGATCCGGAAATTTTGATTTACACTTTGGTAAAGGTACATTTTGCAATCTAGTGAACTTTCAGCTTTACTGTATATATTGTTATAGTGGATCAACTAATAATGGCGCAATTAATGGTAAATCAGTTCTCAAAAATTCTTGATGTGTCGATTTGGATGCGTATGTACGAAAAGGAAGAATAAAAGCTGCCAACTGAAGAGGGGAAAAGAACTCGCGGTTTACTCTGTCGAACACACACTTTTAACTGGTAAAACTCATCATACAAATCAGCAAGGTAAAATTCTTGGTGGTCACGGTCGAAAGTGCAAAAGGATTTATATACAGAGCAACTAATTTTCTGTTAGCAGAAGAGGATCGACCCTGAGGAATAGCTGTTGGGATTTGAGAAGTCAGAGGCCGTGGTGCCAACGCCAGAACGATTTGTGAATTTAAAGTGGTATTTGATAGGGACATGACGCGTTTGAAGCTCATGAACTAATTTCCAGATTAAGTGGTTCATTTCTCATCAGTATTCCGCCTACTGGAGATAAGATACCCATCTTTCTGTTGCTCAACTGGTCTTCTACCTGTCAAGCAATGAATCATAGTGAAAGAAAAAATTGGCCCACTTACTATCATAATTCAGCTCTGCAGTAGCAACTGAGCTGCAACATGATCATGCTACTGTACTAATACGTGTGTCGTAACGACGAGTCAAACATGCTTTATCAAACTAATGAACTAATTTTTCAGATTATCCTTATACAATGTGTGCGTACGGCTATGCCAGCTATCAACTATATACATGATTTCAATTTTAATTCTATCAATCAATATTTTGAAGACAATTGCGTAATGTAATTTTTATGTATGTGTCAATTTTTAACATGAAAATTAAGCCCTATTTTATTGATAAGATGTATTAAATGAGCTAGGAAGGCAACAAAATTCGTTCTTCTTAAGCAACCAGTTACGCTTGATGTATCTACGTATGCTACAGGATTCATTTAAAAAAGTAGCATTACATTTTTACTTATCGTGTCTTCAGAGATAAGGTGAAAGGTGAACACATACGATTACTTGATCGTTTCCTTGATGTAACAGATAAGAGTAAGGAAATTGTTATTATAACAGTAGCTAATAAGAAAAGAAAGTTTAAAATATTAATATAAATCAGTTTATACATGAAATTTGCATGTCTAGTGTGTGACCTACGCACATTTGCGTTTTGAGTATGATCACTAAATTTTCTGATAATTTTTTTAGGAAAAATACCATCCTTAAGTAAAAAGTAAGAAGGTCAGCAAACTTAACTTTGAGGCTGTCTATAAAATTCTGAATTTGTTTACATGAAAAATTGAGAACCAAAACCAAAACGTATAAAAAACTTGATTTCAGAATCCATTGCTCTATATCACACAGGAAAACTACGCAGAAAACTGTAAAAAAAATATTCATAAAAAAGTGGAAAACGTCATTGCTACCTTGTTGCATAAACGAGAAAAAAATTCAAATGACCAAGTGTCATTGTTATGATTGAAACAAATGACTTACCAACACATTTTTTCATCTTCTTCAGACAGATATGGTGATAGGAAGAAGAGCCACTGCGTGTTTGTTTTTGCTGTTGTTCACTTATACATGTGTATATTGCGTATATTGTACTTTTCTCCGAAACATATACAATGTGTAAAGCTGAAGTGTAGAGCATCAACATTGAAAGAGACGAGAAATAATAAAAATGCACAAAACAAGACCATCATTATGCCACTTTTAGATGGCTTAAGTGATCACTCAACGAAATGTTTTGAATTTCTCTATATACGATAGCTGCCTGTCTATATAAACATGCTTTCTAGCTCAACTATTTGCATACAATTGTCGTGATGCATTACGTGATCCTTGAGCACAACACAAAGTAAACAACAAATTTGATTTCAACCCTTGTATGAGCTATAGGTGTTCGCGACGAGTTGATTAGCATCTTATCTCTCAGCAATATCTCTAAAGCATCATCAGAACCGGAAAAAGTTGCTGAAAATGCTAAGTGATTTGTCATTGGGGATTTGGGAATCCACCGTGATTTCTTTTAATGATTTGTGTACTAAAAATGAAATACAGTTTTCAGCTCTAAATCAAAAGATTGGAAAACAAATAAAATACCTCAGATAACAGTTTTAAGAGAGTTTGTTTTCATTTGGCTATTTGGAAAATATTTTAAAATGAATTTCATTACCAAATTTATCAGTCTCCAATGAGCTCTGAAAATATGCTCAAAATGTGACGGGGAAAGAGTAGACGTCCTCCGTCTTCCCAATCCCAACGTTTCTTTTTTATCATGCTCGAATGTCGCAGTTGTCTAAAAGGCAATAAAACGAACATCTTCAACATGGTAGGTCCTCATGTCAATTTTTAGCCTGTGTTTCATTTCATGATTGTGAATGTATAGACGATGAAGTAACACTACTGCCAAAGTAAAAGCAAATGAAAAAATATACAAAGGTATATACACAATCTATAAGTTACGTATAAGTTTCCATTTTCCATACGACTTTGGGGAGCTAAAGTATACATAAAATGTACGTACGCGTATGCTTCAGTCTGCAGACAATGTATTTGGTTTGATTAAGTGTGCTCAACTGGATATGTAGCTATAAGGTCCGCGCTCAAGAGAGTGGAAAATGTAGTTCATTCACTCCTTGACACTTGATTAATGCACCTTCTCAACTTAATAAATCTCCAGTAATAGAGAAGCGGAGTGGAGATATTTTTCTTTTTGCTCTTGAAATCAGATTGGGACTTCTACATTTCAATTGATGAAAGCGTTTTTTTTGATACAGACAAAAATATTCATGGGACACCCATCGAAATCGCATTGAATTTGTGCGGTGAGATCAATGATGCACTTCAGGTAGTTCATAATATGTATATTGAGCAATGATATACAACCCCATGTGTTTCTTTCTCCTGTTAACACTCCATTTGCCACTGACATTTTTGTACAAAGACAATTTACACTTGGAATGTTTTGCTTGAATTTGAAAAATTGCGTATGTCATCCGCTGTACCTTGTTTCTAATGACGGTTTTCATGACCATCCTCGCGAGACTCCAAACTTTTGATATAAACTTTTCTCTTTGTACACTGTTTACTTAAGATTACAATCCTTGGTGAGATATTGATATAAAATGTGTCCCTATTCACAAATATTCAGCATTAAACCAACAACTGGCAACTGGTATGGTTTGTATTATCGTTTATATAAACGCTATAAACGCCTTGATCTGATATTAAAGATCATCAATGATCGTATATACAATTCGTATATAAGAAATTAGAATATTATTTGATGCTCTGGCTTGGCCAAGCCTTCTTTAGCCAATAATTCTATGCATCCAATTGAAAATTTATTGCACCCATTTTTTTCTTTTGCCTTTCGTCGTATTCTTTTCATCCAATGTAAGTATATACACCTTTTGATACTAGCTCCAACGTCTCAAATAAAGTACGCATGTTACACTTACAAATGATTTTGTTCTCTCATTTGGAAAGTGCCTTTTTTCCACGTCATTGTGGCTCAGCCCTAGAGATTTATTTGTCCGAGAAGGCAGTTGGCACTTCTTTTAAGTTCCTGAAGTACATTAACAAGAAATTGAACGTATATAGTCTTCTGTGGCGATCTCGTAACTCATTCTGAAATGCATTGCCATCCAGTGACGGTCGCATTCATGTACATTACATCACAAAAACACGGTTTATACATGTTGTGGACCAAGAAAAGTAAGGCACAAATGGATTTGCCATATATCCAGCGGTCGTCATAAATTATATCGTCAGTAATTCCCAATCCTACACCCTTTTCTTGCTCTTCTATCAAAATGTTTCGGGTATAGCATACGCTCATGTAAGGAGATCAAAAACATTGGTCACAAAATAAATTAACAAGGTGAGAATTGAGAATGCGAACGCATTTTATTCACTATCGCATCGCTATAAGATTCCAATGTTAATAAAAAATATGTAGATCGGATAAACCTAACCAACACCACACATGTAACGTAGATTCTGCAAGTTTCCATTAATATAATGATGAAGCTGTTAAAAAGTATCCACATTACGTAAAGTAGATAATCCTGTTATGCCAGAAAGCATTTAAACTTCTGCCATTTTCATTCGCCATGCATGCTCAAAATGTACCGACAAATTTTTGTAGAACTATACAGCTACTTACAAACACCTTACACTTCAAGGAAGTATATCTTTTGTAGCAGAGAAAATATGCTGCATGTCCAAGGTCCAAGTGTCCAGCCCCAGTCGCTCGACTCATCCCATTTTATCCTGCATACCTTCCCCATGCATGGGTCCGTAAATTCTACAGCTGAAGCTGAACTATCTGCCGTGGCTTCTCATGTTTCATCCTTATTAAAAGAAGATTGTTCAATTCAGCTGAGATGATACTGAAAATCCTTTGTAATCTTGTTGGGCAATGTCGGATCTAAATCAAATCAATTACGCCCCAGCAAGGGGTCCTACAGCCTCAGAGGTTTTCCATAATATCACTGCTCACCAGGATTTCTGAGTACTGCAGAGGGTCTTTACCAAATCTACGTGATTCTTTTTCGTATAAGGAGCAATCAAATTATTTTGTATCAGCCTATAACTATGATAACGCTATATGTGATATAATATCCATACATTCTGCAGTTTCAGTCGATTGATAGCAACAGGAATACGATATCGTTCACATTTCACACAGTATCCTTCCGAATAAGTGAATTCAGTGAAATCAAGCAGAATATTGTCACCCAACGGCAATGTTGAATATAAAGGAGCAACAAATTGTTAAGTTTTCAGGCATAAAAAGAGCTCATTATAGTTAATTTCGGCTTCGTAATGCAATCTTAAGCAATACAAAAACGTGAACTACATCTCACATTACACCACTGCAAAGCTTTTAAAAATCCTTTACTCCGGGATTCCAAATTTTTGGAGATGCTCATTTAATAACTTAAAATATTCTTAATGGTCAAGTACTTGAATTACAGCTCAAAAATGATTCCTGTCCTAAAACTCTATATGATGCTCTCGGATACGATAATAGTATTGGTATCTGTAAATTCACGAGATTATCACGCAACAAAATAACAAGATCATATTCATGGGCAATAAAAGGATTTTTACGAGCTTTTCATGAAAATTCATGCTCATGTTCTCGGTATGCTTTGAGCCAGTTTTAAAACTGTCAAGCTGTTCATTTAATTCCTCTTGAGAACAACATAAATTCAAATTTTCATGTGGTTACATTACTGTTTTTCGCAAATAACGACTATTATATTATCAGGCGACTGCATCAAAACCGTAAGATACACAATCATCTGAAAGAGAAAAAAAATGTCAGGAATTACTGCTCAAAACTTGTACTCGACTTTATATAGTTTGCTGAATGTGCTGAAATTGTGAAACAAAAGGTTAGTCACATTAGAGTTGTCGTTAAGTAATAAATAAACGCTCGGCAGGATGTCAAGGATTTCGTTCAATCATATCATTTGCCATGTGCTGTTAGTGAACTTTACCGTATTTATAATATGTATTCGTGACGTTATGTTGCCGTTTTTTAACTTAACATCAAAAGTAGATTGTGAGTACAATTGTTGCCCTTTTGATCTTGAAGAAAATCAGATCAACTATTCTGATTAGATGCAAGCCGAGCAAGATCAACTACTCAATAAATTCTTTCGTGACCGTAACATGTCCACATTTATTTGTTTGCAAAGTATGACAAACTGATGTTTCCTTTGCATATATGTGTGTATATCTTTAAAATATATATGCTTCGGTCATTCTATTTGCTCTTGCTCGTATGAAAAATAACACTATAAACATTTCATAAAATTCATGTGTCATAATAGCATACCAAACATAATTGCAAAGATGTGGGATTCTTGGTGTAGACAATTTGACCATTCTCTAATAAATGTTTTATTTTATTGAATGAAAATTTCTACAATTGATGTTCAGATTGAAAATATAGAGAATGCTTCAATTTATAATATATCACGGACAGCTGACTTACTTTGTAGTAAAGGTGAAGTAAATGATTTTGATTTGATTAGGTATAACTATTGTTCATAACGTAAGTTTTAAGCATATAAAA
>JAANSM010002300.1:0-15464 GCA_036850725.1 Orchesella villosa
TGATAATAAAATGATAATAAATGATTTTTTGTACAGAAAATTTGCACTTGCGAAACTCAGGCACGTCGACCTAAATATAATATCTTAAGTAAGTAAAATACACGTTTATTTGAAATTGGGTCCACTTCGCATGTTTAATCCAAGACCTCTAAATTTCGGTTTAATACTGTTCATTAGACGAGTCGGCATTACTTTCGATCCTTCTTTCCTTAATAAAAACTCGTTCCACCAAGCGTGTCTTTCAAGCTCGCTAAGAAACTGCTTAGGAATCGTTTCTCCGGGAACTTCAACCAGAGCACTGGGACTGTATAAAATAAATGAATTCAAATTTGCGAAATGCATAAAATCAGATCAAATATAGATAGATAGTAAATTGTTATTACGTCTCAGATGCACTCTGTGGAATTCGAGTTACTCGGAAGTGCTCAATCCATTGTTTCTTTCCAATACAACCTAAAACCGCCTGAAAGCTACCCAAAGCCATAAATTTTTCCATTTCATAAATTTCTTCCACTTGGATAGATAAACTGGTCAGTTCTGCCCCACTTAGTAAACCCTGGATGTCGCTAACCGTAAGACCAATCAATAGGTTGAAAAAGAATGAACTCAAATTTGCGAAATGCATAAAATCAGATCAAATATAGATAGATAGTAAATTGTTATTACGTCTCAGATGCTCTCTGTGGAATTCGAGTTACTCGGAAGTGCTCAATCCATTGTTTCTTTCCAATGCAACCTAAAACCGCCTGAAAACTACCTGAAGCCATAAATTTTTCCATTCCATAAATTTCTTCCACTTGGATAGATAAACTGGTCAGTTCTGCCCCACTTAGTAAACCCTGGATGTCGCTAACCGTAAGACCAATCAATAGATTGAAAAGTATGATTGTGACGATTGCAATGAAAGCAGCGAAGAGAAACTTTGTTGAAATTGGGAAGGGAACATTTCCCTCGTCACTGTGAAACAATTCGTCAATAATTTACTTCCCCAATCATCATCACAAGAATCCTGACAAATCCCCATGGATTATCTCTAAACTCGGCTTTCTGTTTAAAAAAACTTCAGAATTTGTTAAGTGCACGGTTTTGTTTGAAATCTTTGTGCAAAAATGTGTGCTAGAAACCATATTTGTGTACCTCTGGCATAAGAATTTGAAATGATATCATGAAAGCTGCCAATATAGTTACGAATGTGATCATAAACATGATGAAACTTCTGACAACCTTTCCGAGAATCAAAATATAAATTCCAAATCTTGGTATCTTTCCAATTTGACTTAGGGTCAGGAAACATGCCAATAGAATTCCGTACTGTAAAAGAACATTCCAAATCGTTTGAACAAGGAAACATACATACTTATATTTTATTATACATATAGTTCTTTAAATATACCGACGAAGCTTGGTATTCCCAATCGTATATACCAACAGTCCAGTTACCATCCACTCGGAAAATGGGAATGGACGCCAAAAACACGATTACCACTACTGTCCACTGGCCAATATTCTCCAACTGTTTGAAGTAGTCCAGTAGGGTAGTACTCGAATACATTTCATAGACCTGTTTAACAGAAATGCTCACAGTCATCACAAAAAGTAACCATAACTCTGAGTTGAGTCGAGCGTAGTGGTCCGAAAGGTCACAATGAGTTCCTGCGCAACAATCCAAATTTAAGGGTAAGTTTTGCAAACAATTTATCATGTTTCCAGTTTTATATTTATCTATAAAAATGTCACCGTTACCATGTCTACTTACCAGTTATATCTAGTGCTTTGTTGCTACCCATCGATTTATTTCTTTGGTGAGTGAAATTAGATTTCACATTAGCCACTTGACTATCCGTATCATTTCTCTCTAAGATGGCCAGTAGAATATTGATTAAAATTGATTAAAAAATGATTAATAAAAGAAACACTGTGTCAGAGTTGTTCAATCCCAACTTTTTGGTGGCTGGATTGTGGATTACGGGATTATGGTTTAAAAGACTATGGATTAGGATTTTCACATGGGATTTTTGGTCATTTTTGTCGATTGGATTATGGATTAAATCGAAATCCAATATCTGGAATTTAGATTTTGGATTATGGATTACATAATCAATGGATTACATAATCCGTAATCCGAATAAATGGGATTTTTTATAAGCATGTGGTTTGCTTACATATTCCTCACTGTGTGTAACTAGCATGATCATGATCCCATTCGCTTACACTCAAATAATACCTTAATATCATCATCAGCCGTTGCGTTGCGTTGTAGATTAATCATTATTGAATGTGCAAATTTCAAAATGTGAATCCGAAGTTGTGTGCCTACACTACGCTGTACTGTCTTAACAAGAAAAGATAGTACAAATATTAAGAAAACAATTTTGCCCAATAAAGGTACTACTTTTCTACGGTTGACTATTGACATGATTTCTACTATTGCTTCACGAGATGACGAGATAAATATTGCTATTTGAGTTATATATACATAAATTTCGATGTTTTAGACAACTTCTGCTAAAAGAAATACCTAAATACATTGTACTTTGCCATCAAAATCTTCTTTTCTAGTTGTTACAACTTACAAATGGTTGCAAATGGTGATGGTACGCGTAATTTAATCCAACAATCCAGGATTGCGGATTATGAGCACTCCTTTTTTCGATTTTTGGATTGATTATGGATTATGATACCACAGCTAGCCTATCGGGATTATGGATTATGGATTATCATAAAGAAAACTCCAAGCCTGGATTGGGAGTATGGATTACAATCCATAATCCCATTCCCGTAATCCGATTACCGTAATCCGGGATTATGATCAACTCTGCATGAAAGTCATCCCACTGCGATGTGCGTTCCACGTTCCATTTAAAATGCATGTGAACTTTCGAACTCCATATCTGGCGTCACAAGTGGCCCACAGGTCTGAAATTCCTTTCAACTTATTTTTTTTACCTAAGCTGTCGATGTACCAAAGTTGAAGTCAATCGGTCCTGTATTTTCTGAGATTTCGTGTTAACAGACAGATAGAATGACAGACGTGATACTGATCTCATAATCTACTGAAGTAAGCGTTTTCAACGCTTTCAGTAGATAAAAAAAGAAAGCTACAGAAAAATATGAATAGAGAAAAAGGATAAATGTCAAAGGTTTAATCGCGACCGTTAGTTGATTGCTTCAGCGCTTGGGCTTCAGTTCAGATTAGATTATGACGTGTTGCTAAGCCGACCTCGATAATCTGTAAATATTGGTACTTTTTCAAACGTCCAAATCACTTCACTTTTTGATATATGGCATTTAATCTTATGTATGCAATATTGCAATAAACTAAAGCCTATTTTAATTAAGCACCCTTTGAAAGCCGTACGACAACATCCACAGCTAGAAAACAAGTAGTAGGTAAGAACATGGTAATAAAATGGCTTTAGGTAGTTAAATGTTTACATGGCTTACGAAGTAAAACCTTTACTTGGTAACAGTCAATTCTTACTCGGTAGATATAATTGAACGGACGTTGAGTTATTTGAAAGTATGATATCAAGTTTTTTTGAATGGGAAGGTAGATCATCAAAACAAGTTACTCCTTTTGTCAAAGGGAAACGTCTGTTCGTGAAAACAGTAATATACGTAACTGCACATGATTACTACAGAGCGTTATGCATTATACCGGACCTTAACCATTCTACTAAGGAATAATTTTAACGGTCTTGTCTGTTCTATCATGTATGTACTCAAATTCACGGAAGCAATTCAATCTGTGCCACTCCATTGCACGGTATAAAAACTGATAATGCATAGCATAAGGCACTCAGTACTTGTACGAGAAGCCTCCTGTGACAACCATACCAACCTTGTTCGAATCATTTTCATCATGAATTCCTTACCAACGAGAATAACTATTTTCGCCACCGTTCTTTTCACGTTTGCACTCTTCGACGTAATAACATCGGCCCAGCAAGCAATCAGCAAACCTGCTTTCACAGCTGCACAAGCTGTGAGACAAGGTGGAGATTGCAAGTTTTGCAACTCATTGGTAAGCTTTACATGATACCAAACACTTTCTATCCGACGGAAAATTTAACCGACTTTTGGTTCACAGTGTCAGAATAAAATGTGTTGCAACGACGGTTTTGGAAAATGTGGCATTAACAGTGGACAGTGTGTCTGCTATGCCGATGGATTTGCCGATGGTGCAGGATTTGTTACTTACAGCCAAAAGCCATAAGCGAAAATTATCAAATTTATGGAATGGTTTGATCAAATCAATTTTGGAGTCATCATACTCTTATTATGAAAGTGTATTACATTTTTGCTTAATGTAATTTGAATAAATTGTCCATTAACGATAATATATAGGAGAAGTGGAATTTCCAAAGTTTGATGAATTGATATAAAGTTGCTAAAATAAATTCCTAAAATAACTCACACCTTTTGTTTTACACGCTTACTCCATAAAGATAAAGCACCATTATAAATTGCATAAACGTATTATAATAAAAGTATTCCTATACAAAATTAATATAACAATAACGAATAATACCCAACATTTTTAATATTTTATAAATATATTAAATTATATAATATTGTTCTGCATGTTCACAACACATAAAACTACTGCTAAAATTTTGTTATAAATAAAGGTGTAGTCCAGCATGTGAAAGGTAAGGGAATATCGACACGATTCAATACGAAATTATATTTTAAGTTTAAGGTGCTCTTCGATTTTCTAGAATAAATTTCAATTCCTTTCTTTACCTATACGGCTTCACATGTATGTTATGAATGTTCTTAAGGGTATCCAAAGAAAATATAAGTATTACAAGGTCGAAATTTTGCATTCAGTTTATGCATGAAATTTGTACAATTCTTTTCAGTGCACTTGTGATACCAGATCAGAAAAGGGGATTTTTTCTTCATAAATTCTTTAATTTGATTGTTTAAGTTTTAATGTCACTTTTGTAATACGAAACAAATGCGACGAATACGGAAAATTGAACTTTAGAACTGAACAATTTTAATTGGTTATCGCTTTATCGATGTTACATCTTTGGGCTACAACCTGAACACATTTCGAATTGTAACTGGTCTAGAAAGTTTTTCTCAATAATGCTCTGAAAGTTAAATAATGAATAACTCATGTCATCTAACTCTACTTGTTTGTTACTAAAAAATACTCAAATTTACAAAAGAAATAAAATCTGTGTGCCATTCATTTCAAGGTATAAAAGCTGACTATGCTGGTAAAAAATTGTTTAAGATCCGTTTCGTCAAACTGAACGTCGAAGATTATCTTCGTGTATTGTAAAAAATTGAATTTGACTCAAAATCTAAACTTTTCAATACACCCAGGTTTTCAAGATACTTCAAATGATGTCCAGCCACCGGAGATATATGAAAAAATTTGTAATCATTATCAATTATTAATCAGTGTGAATGTGAATACAATATGCAATAGCAAACATAACGTTCGTAATAATAAGAGAATCAAAGTAGGAATGACTTGGTACGGCTTACTATAGTACGTTTATTTAAAGAGAATAGCACCAATCACAATATATATAAACGTATTATCTTAAAAAATTTCTTAAATTGTAGTTTTTTGACTGAATTAAGTGTATTTTGACCTTTCTCATTTATAAAAAATATGTTGAAGAAAAGTAACAATAGAAAAAAGAAGAACAAATTGCAATAAAATACAAAATAACCACTTCTAACATTCAATATTGACTACATAAATTAACTGCATTCGAATAAACAGCGCCAAACGGTAATAAAAGAACGCCCACTAAACTACTTCACATTAACACTAGAAATGGGTATAACTTGTTCCGTCCCCACCTCCCCTGATTCCCTTCCTGCTATCCCTAACAGCCCTAACTCTTCATCAACCACCATTTTTGTTAGCTCATCTGCAGCTGCAGCAGCTTCAATTTCTAGTCTTTGTTCACTATCATCATCCCCACCACCATCACACTTCACTTTTTCACCCAGTAGGTTCCCTCCAACTTCCCCACGTTCACAAATATCCTGCTCAATCAATGGGGTGACGGAAATCACTAGTCTTTTTTCCACCTCAATATCATCATCACAAAAGTAAATGGATTGACCTCCTCTTCGTCTCTGTCTTTCACTACTTCCAACTTCTTTAGTTGAATCTGAATCTAAACCCTCGTTCGAGTCATTATCATTATAATCCGAAAACTTATCATCATCTTCGCTATCCTCCTCTTCTTCTTCACTAGAATACACTTGTCTCGTCCCCCTTCCCCTTCCTCTCCCCCTCCCTCCACCCCTTAACGAAGGTCTCCCTCTCTTCCCTCCTCCACCTCTCCCACTTCTCCTCTTCTTCTGCCCCCTCTTATTATTCTTCAACCACTCCCCATTAGCCCACAAATGTCCCGGCAGTCCTTTATGTCCCCCCTCCTTATTCTTCACTTCCACTCCACTCCTATCACTCACATTAAACTGACTAATTTCTTCCCTAATATCATCAAGATCTAGAGAATGAAGCATTTCCAAATGAGCCACCCAATACTCCCTCCTCTTAAAAGTTTTTGGACATCTGCCACACTTAAAAAGCTCATCAATCACTCCATGAATATCTTTATAATGCCTTGTCAACGATGAGAGCCGAACTTCAATCCCACAAACTTCACAAGGCACCAAAATCTTCTCAATAGATGGGATTTCCTTGTCCCCCATCTCCTCCTCTTTCGAGTCCCCCTCCCCCTTCCTTTTCACCCGCTTTGGACACTTTCCCCAGTGGAACTTCCGATTTGCTTCGGTATACTTAAAAACCTCACAATCCGGACAAGGAAAAAATGCTTCAGGATGCTGAATTTTAACATGCTGCTTCAAATCTGCGTAAGAACTAAAAGCCTCCTCACATTTTAAACAGTTCCAAAACGCCGCTGATTTCTTGACATCTTTGTGATATTTTCGGATGTGATTATAAAGGCTTCTCACAGTTGTAAATATTTTTTGGCAATGTTCACAAGGCACATTCACTCCAAATGAGCCGTGACTGTAATGTTTGTGGCTATAAAAAGTTCCCCTTTTGTAGAATGGACCGGCACCGCACACATCACACATGAAACCTTCCTTCTGACTCCCGTCCGCGTTGGTCTCTGTCTCTTTGACTTTGTGTTTTTTGAGCCAGTGCTGATAATAAAATTTGCGACCAGAAGAAAATTCTTCCCCACACAAGACACATTTTCCATTCACATAGTTTGGGTTGTGGGTGCAGAGCTTGTGGTCGATGATGTAGGAGGCGCTATAGAAAAAGCCGCAGATTTCACAGATTTTGTCGCGGACGGCGTTGGCATGTTTTCCACCTCGGAATTTTTGGACGCGGGGGGTACCTTTCGGGATTATTGGGTGAATTCTGGGTCGACCTCGGTTGCTTTTTGGTTTTGTTGGAGGTGGCGGGGGTGGATCTGAAGTTGAGGTGGGAACGGGGTGTGTGGGAAGATGAGGTGGAGGTCGATCAAAACCGAAGTAGGTGTCAAGTTGACGAAAAACTGATGGTGGTGGTGGAGGAGCAGGTGGTTGTAGAGGTGGATGCGGTGGCGGATGGCTATGATTGTATTGATGCTGCTGTCGTTGAGATCCATGGGGTGGAGGTGGTGAAGATGATGACGGATCCTGTGATTGTGAAAAGTATTCACTATCATCATGATAATCATCAACATCTGCAGCAGATGATGAGCAATCCTCTTGAGTTTGGGTGGATGAGGAGTAGGATGCTTGGCTTTGGTTTGGATTTTGATTTGGAAAAATTATCCCAGAGAAGAATGGGGTGCGGATGGGAGGAACTGGCTGATAACCAGTTGCTATTGGTGCGGAAGAGGAGGGGGATGAGATGGCTGAGGATGGGTTTGAAGGCGAATAGTGTAAATATGGATTTGCATAATTAGAAAAGTTTGGAAAGGGTTGAGGTTGATGATGCTCATAAGAAGGAACTGAAGCAGCTGAAGAAGAAGTCGGTGTCAACTGAATGAAAGAAGAAGGTGCACCACCTCCTCCACTTCCTCCTGAAGTTGGAGTTGATGTTGCTGATGTAAATGGCGTAAATTGACTTTGTGATTGTGGCTTGCTCTCCGGTTGGGAGGACGCAAGGGGATCTTTACAACGTCCCTTTTTATCAGGAGTTCCTTCCTGTAAAAGCTTGAGCTCTTCTTCATCCAAAGGCTTTAATGATTTAGGTTTGTAAGGACAGGAACTCGGCTCGGGATGGGGTCCACGTCTCAACTAGCTTCTCTAACCGTTCCTGAATCTTTATTTTAAGATAAAAATATTATAATATCGAATTCTAAACAAAAGCATTGGAATTACAAATTACTTTTTAAAACTCTTACAGTTTCTTTTGGCACGCCTTCTCTCGTCAACTGCTCCCTCAAAGTTTGTTTCGCTCTATACATCCGATTCCTTATAAGTCTTCTCTCCCTTTGTTCCTTCGTTTCTTGACGATTTCTTATCTAAAATAAAACCATACATACAACCCGCATTAAATTCCGATTCTGACAATCATCCTAATTTAAGATTATTTTTTATTTAAATTATTGTGTCACAAACTTTTACCTCCTCGATCGGTACCCCACTTTCCAACAGCTTCTGCCTCTCAAGCCTCCTCTTCAAATTAAACTTTTTCATCTGCTGCCTCTTCTTCTCCCTTCTCTTCTCTAACCTCATTTCCTCCGTCTCTCCAGGCTTCAACCTTTTCTTCCTATTAGGATCCTTCTGCCTTTCATAACTTTGCTTCCATCCCTTCTTAATCTTTTCCATCAGTTCCGGATCCTTTTTTGCCCTCTCCATTTTCTTATAATAGCTCTGTTTCAGTTGATCCTTAGCCCTCTCCAGCTTCTCCCCTTTTAAGTTCTGTCTCCACCTCTTGCTCCTCTCATACAACACCCTTTTCTCCTCCTTCTTCATCTTTGCCCGGCGCAACCTCGCCTTCTCCGCCCTTTTCTTCCGTTGTTCCTCCAACTCCTCTTTTGACATGCTGCTGAGCTTTGCATTCTTCAACATGTAATCCCTCATCTTCTTCTGCTCCTTTTCTTCTTCTGTCATTGCAGCCATTTTCATTAACCTCCGGATTTGATCCCGCTGTTTAATTTCCTCTTTCTCTTGAGGAGTCATCATGGCCCTCCTTTTCCGCTTGGCTTCGGCCTCTCTTCTTCTCCTTTCTTCGGGAGTAAGGTCTATACCACTACCACTTTCGCTTCTCCTTTCTCTCCTCACTGTTACGCTTCCTTCGACTTTCAAAGTCCCTCTTAATTCACGCTTCCGCTCCCGTTCCCTTCTTAACACTTCTTCTCGTTGCTCTGGCGTCATTTGCTCTCGCTGCCGTTGCCTTCTTGCTCTAGCTTCTTCCCTCCAAATTACTCTTAATTCTTCGCGACTAAGTCCCGCTTTCGTTTTAGTTCTTGGCTTTGGCTTCTTTTCACCTTGACTCCTACTTTTTCTAGCTTTTTTCTGTTGTTTCTTTGGCTTTGACTTTTTATGGCTGTCTTCTGACGGAAGATAATCTTCATCTCGCTCGATTTTCACACAAACATTCCTATCATCCTCCTCAAACTCATCTTCATCAGTGAGAGGCTCAGCTAGAGAAACCTTAGTTCTCGTTCTCCTCTTTCGTGAATCAAAATCTAAATCGACTTCCTCCTTAACCTCCGTTTTGATAATAACCCCAGCCCTCTCAAGTCTCTTTCTCTCTCGTTCTTTCCTCTTCAGCTCCTCCACCTCTTCTTTTGTCATCTTCTCCTTTTGTGTTTGTCGGCGGAGCCTTTGTTGCTCAGTCCTTTTAGCTCTTAACTGATCTGGAGTGAGACCTTTGTTAGTTGACCTCTCGGCATACAATAATTGAGGCTTACGGGAACGGTTTGAAGCTGCAGTAGTCCTTCTCCTCCGTCCTTTTCTTTCGAATGTGCATTCTCCATCATTATCATCATCATTTTCTTCATCGTCCTCCTCTCCATCTCGAGGAGAAGAAGGTGCCTGCCTACAATCATCATCATCTTCTTCCTCCTCCTCCCCTTCAGATGAAAAACTTTCTTCCACCTCCTCTTTTATCTCTACTCCATCTCCATCACCAAAAAACAAAGGTTCACTGCCAACCGAGCTGAATACAGTATTACTACAAGAGTCCTCTTCATCCTCCCACTCTTCCCCTTCTGGGGCTTCCACTTTCACAACCACTGTTTCAGGCTCAGCTGCCATTATCAATTATTGATAAGCATTTTATTAAAAACAATCACCATTTTTTAACATTATTTAACTATTAATAATGACTAAATTATGTTAATTAAATTGTAATTAAATCACTAGTAAACCGCATTGACTTATGTTGGACCATTGACCAGGATAGGGGAATCGCAAATCGCGAATATTTTGCATTTGTTGTTATTGACCAATTGTCAATGTTTTTGTCGCCTAGCCCAGCAAACCCATCAAAACAAATAAAAGATTTGTTGTATTCGCTGTGTGTAGTGTGTATTAAGGGTATCACCTTTTCTATAGCTGATTCAGTATAGGACTGGGTTCCCGGGTTTCAGCTGTTTACTCTATGGTACTTTGTGAATGTGTTTTCTACGATGGATCTTTTCAATTCTCTGCTAAAAAGCAAGTCCAATTCTTTGGCTTGGTAGGACTTCAGGCTTCGGCCTCGGCCGTCTAAATTGAATCATGATTGTCAAAATTAGTTTTTACACTTCCTTCTTCTAATGTTGGAACACTGAAGAAATTAATGAAAAAATGGTTAATCGCCGCGGAACAAAGTCAGTTATAAAAACATGTTTATGATTCTATAAAATTCAGTTGTCAGTACTTTTTTTAGTTTCTTTCTTCTGCTCACTTCCACTTCACTTGGCACTAGTCAATAATCAGTAAGATCCCGAATTTAATTTCCGGTTTTCTGTACAGCTTTTTTCAAATTTCAATCTCATGCCTCTTCCTCTACTCCTTTCTCTGATGTCTGGTGGGCAAAATAAAGCTATTTTAAATACGTTTAAAGTTTAATGTTTAATTAAAATGTTTTTTTATTTGTATTTTCGAACTTGAGCGTATTTAAAATAAGTATTTATTTGGAGAATCGTTCGCATTTTTATTTAAAATAAATTCATACACATTTAGGGGAAATTGCATAAAAAGTGCCGTTATCTGCTAAATTCAAGAATATTTCTTAAAAAGATGGGGCTCCAAATTCGACCCTTATGATCGATTTCAACCATCAACCATGTGAAGTTCAAAAGTACAAGTGGGGAGTTTTCAGTTTTAAAAACTTACAGTTTAATCGATTATATCATAGTATATATCGGCATTCCGGAAGCGTTGAACGTATTATTATAAATAAGTATTTTATTTTTTATTTTAAAACCATCGACCACCCACTAGAGTTTATTTTAAATAAATATTTATTTAGAGAGAAACGCGATAATTTGTATTTTATTTGTTATTTTGAGGGAGCCGTATTTGCCCACCCCTGCTGGCAACTATATTCTCAGTCAGTGTCAAGTCCCTCTTCTTCGTCACTCTCATAATCGAACACCTTTTCAGTCTTCACCTTTCTCAGTAATACCAGTTCACTCTTCCTTCGAAGTGCTTTCTCCCAACTGAAGGAATCAGAGGAACCTTGTTCGGGTTCTTCATCTGTCCTTGAAATCTTATAATTAGGTATGGATGTCGCTTCCTTGTCTGATTGTGACCCTAGCCTTAACCTCCTTCTCCTAGCTTCCGTCCACCTCCTCTGTTGCTTCAGAACATGTGTGCTTTCCTTCCAATACCTTCGCTTCTCTGCCTTCTCCTTTTTTAACCTTGCCAATCGTTGTCTCTCTTTAACCTTTGCTTTTGCTTTCTTCCTCAGTGTTGTCTCGAGTCGGGATAAGAGAGGCTTATCATCTTCCTCGTCGTCAGTTATATCTTGACCTTCTGGTTCTGAGAAAACTTCCACTTTTGGTTTAATAATGGCACCTTCACCCTCACTTTCACGATGAAGGGAATTATTCTGGTCCATGGTTTCGATAAATGATCAACTCTAGACTTTCTTGATTATCATGATAATTTTTAAGTGACAAGTCACAAATGTGCTTCAATCTCAATGTTCAATCGAGAAATATATCATTGGCACAAACAACAATCTAAAAGAACAATGAACAGCGTTGCACAATATATGCTCAATATTTACTTTATGCATATCTGTCACTCTTCGCACCATGAAAATCTTTCTATGAATGGGGTTTGATGCTTCATGCATTTTTTATCATTTCAATCAATTTTCAATACTTGATCAGCCGTTCCCCATCCCCTTATCCGTCATCCCCATTTTTTATTTTTTTACGATTAGATTAGAAGTTAGAATTTATTTTTTTGTTCAAGGCTCAAAATATCATGCGAGATGAATATAATTAAATGATTATAAAAAATATACAAAAGTGTTAGCTTTAATGTTTAAAGCGATTAATTAAGTAATGCCAGTAATTAAGTGGTTAATTACTGGCAGAGGAAATCCCGTTGGTTTTTACTGTATTCCTCCGTTTTAAACAATTAGTTAGGATGATTGGCAATTGCTGACCAATTGACTACCTTTAAAACTATTTCAATCTTCAAAGGAATCCTGAATTCTGTATTTCCTCTTTAATTTGCACCTCATTTCTCTCCATTTTTACTGGCTCGTGCTGAATAATTGCAATTAGAGTTCCTTTATCTCTCTTAAGGGTTTCCTCGAGCTTCATCTTTCTGTATTTTCTCATGTATTCTTTTTTCTTGCGACGTGTTTCACTTATCAATAATGTAGATGGTGATGATTTTGTCCTAGTTTTGTTGGGTTTATCAACTTGATTATTAGGCAGAGGAGGATCTTCTTGGATGTGGCTGTGTTGCTCAAGTTTATCTTCGTCATCTTCAGAACTCGCTTCATTCACCATATTATCGAGGGTTGCCCTGCCAACATAAACATATTCTGAACTGAGCTCAATCATGTTTACCTCCGGTTCTTCCAGGGGTTCTCCTACGGATAAGGGGGAAATAGGGTTTAAATTCGATTGTAGTCTTTTATCTTCGTCTTCTTCATTAGTTTGAGAAGAAAAACTGGTAAATTCAGCAAGAAAATGAGTATCGGCGCATCCTTCGTGAAATTGACTGGGTTCTTTTGAAGCGTTGCCGTGATTTTCAGCAAATCTAGCCAGTTCCATTCCTATTTCTTCTGGAGATGCACCCCGCTGCATCAATCGAATTCGGAGACGGCGTCTAGCCTGGCGAATCCTATTGCTGGTCTTTATGTCTTCACGGGTTCGAGGTTTCCTTTGAGGTTTTGGAATTGAAAAGGTAGGGAATAGGTTGTAGCTGGTTATCAACGTGCCCACCACGTTTTCTTGGGCTTCAAGCGAGTTTCCAGGTGGAGTTGGGAAGAATAGCGGGTTCGGATCGGATGCTGGTTGAAGAATTTCGTTGCCCTCGTCAGTTATCTGGGTCGGAATCGAGTTTAAATTCGAAAGAGAGATATCTCCATCTGAAAAATGAGGTTCAACGTCGCCGTTCAGATCTTGAAATTGGGGCTCTCGTTCGTCTGCACACATTTTATTTTCTAATCTCGATAGTTCCATTTCAATCTGGAATAAGAAGAAACCAATGTTAAGTATATAAAAATGCGTTAAACGTTAAGAAAAGAAATTAATCCTCTAAATAATTATTATAATTCATTTTTTAAACTTTTACTATCTCAGGAGATGCACCCCATTGTCTCAACTTGAGTTTTAGCCGACGTTTAGCTTGTCTTATCCTATTTCGTTTCTTTATATCGTCATTTGTTCGTCGTTTTGAAGATGTGGACGGTTTGGATGATGATGTCATGTAGCGTTCCATCAACTTTTTAAACTCCCTTTCAATCTACAACAAAAAAATCAAACGAAAAATATAATCAATGATAGTAAACTTCCAAATTTTGATGCCAGATTCCAAGACTAATGATGATGAATGACCAAAATTGAATTTAGAATTTTAAATTCAACCTTACCTCTGCAGGTGATGCACCACCGTTAGTTAATCTAATTCGTAAGCGTCTTTTTGCCTGCCTTATCTTATTTTTGACTCTCGCACTCATATCCTCCTCACTTTTTCCATCATTTCCCTGTATCATCATCGTTTCAGCTTGCTCATCTTCATCTTCACTATCATCATCATTCTCAAATTCCTGATTATCATGATTATGATGATCTTCTCGAATGGAACGCCAAAGAGGAGCTGAAGCCACGTCCACAAACTTCACGTCAATGTCATCAAAACTGTTGTTGCTATCATCGTCATCACCATCTTCATCATCATGGTTCCTTTCTTCCCCTTCTTCAACTTTAACTTTCCAATTCCAATGATGATGTGCACCAGTTTTATGATTCTTATCTTCATCTAACGAAGGAATCGACGTCGACTTCGAAGTTGGATTATTTGGAGTTGGAATGATAAAGGAAACACCAGGTAGACTCTCTGCTTTCCAATGACCACCATTATTATCTTTAATCTTGGACATTTTTTAAGGTTAAAATAAGTTTACAATTGAAAAATAAAAAAAAACAAGGAATCGCGTATCACTCGAATGTAACAATCAGATGTCAACCATCAGAAGAGCATCAAATTTTTGTTGTTTGTTATTGTGTTGATGGTTTTTAAGGAGATAAACAAAAGACCTTGAATTTCACGTCAATGAATTCACTCAATGCGCGTGTAAATCGTGTGAACAACCAAAATTCACAACTAAAGAAAGCTATTTCGCATTTCCTGATGCGCTTGGTACCGTAGCCAAGTACACAGGTTTTCTGTAAAGCTTTATGTGAGTTTAGATTGCATTTGATTCAATCGAATTGACAGAATATAGTTCCTTCGTATCATCTCCAATTACAAGAATCCATTACCTAATCTCAAAATCGTTATTGAATGCCTGATTTTGAATTGTAAATTGTAAATCCTGAATCTTTTTACAGTAGGACTACCAACTTGCCGTTCTAACTATTAATATATTTTTCATACTTATGATTTTAATCATTTTCAAAGTTGTGCTATGAAAATCATTCTTTACAGTCGTCAGTAGTACAAACATTTTAATGTTTAATTAGGTAGTTAGCATTAGCAAGGTTGTATAACTCTGTGTAAATTTGTTTAAACGTATGTTACAAAGTCAGTTAGCCCAACAACTTGACAACCCGAGGACCACCATAGAAATATCCACAGAATGGTTGGAGTAGATGTTCCGAACTTTTTAAATTATAACATAACAGATACTTACATATACTAAACTTCTAGAACTTCAACTAATATCGATAAATTAAAAAAACTTTTTTAAGTTGACCAATTGGCTGAAGAATTATTACGCGGCTCTAGAATAGAGCCAAGTTATAATTTTACTAAGTTTGTCTGTCTGTCCGTCCGTCTGTATGCACTCTCCTGACCGCATACATTGACCGATTTGGACCAAACTTGGTACATAG
>JAANSM010002301.1:0-15463 GCA_036850725.1 Orchesella villosa
TTTTCTGGAGTATTTTCTGCACCATGAATTCTAGTCCCTTGATCCAGAATCCTAGTGCAAAAATGGGAGTTAGACCAGACCAGAGAAGAAATACACGTTCAAGCTCAAGCTAGCGAAAGGATGAGTAGAACAAAGCATATAGCAGGATTATATACGAGTACTTTGGTCTATCTGATATGGTCTTCCCATCTGGTAAAAGTAAAAATAGGTATACCTACTCCTTTACATTTGTTATTCACGTAAATAGTACATTGAACTAGTATTGAAAGAGAGAGAAAGAGATAGAAGACTAACTCCCCTCCACGTATTCAACTTTCTCCTTCATTCGTTGAAAGAAAAGCAGCAGGAACGATTGAAAGAATGGCACTTAGTTGTACTAGCGGAAGAACTTAAAAGGGTAATCAATTTTTTGATGGGTTTACTTTCTTTTCTTCTCTTGCTTCCCGTCCTCCAGCCTTCTTTTCCTTTCTTTTCTCTACTCTTATATAGCCTGCTCGGTTCCGTAAATAAGCCTATACACAGTCTGCATTCCTCGTGTGGGCTGTGATTTTTTTCCCAATAATTTTTTATCTACGCTCAAACACATATCACATATTGTAGATCATTTACTGGCTAAGGATAAACTTTTCTGAAGGAGATGTGTGTGTGTGTGCAGATGTCTTCTTGTCTGTGTGAGTTTTCTCTCCCATCGGAAAAAGAAGTAAAAAGCGAATGCTATTTGATGAATACCTTTATAATATAACCTCATTTACGCTCCAAACTCCTTCATGAGAAATATTATTCCATTAAAGGTGCCATTGCTTTGGTTAGTGGAAAAGGTATATATAAGGATAGTATATAAATATATATAGTATACTAGGATGGATGTGTGTCGGTTTTTGGTTAGCCACCGAATCATTTAGGTTTGTAGAAGCGGTAGAAAATTCTTTCGACAGTTGTGCGCTACAAGATAGCTGTACAAAAATCCACTTAGGCCATCACATGTTAGTTCAATCAGTGTCTTTCATGATCATCAATACTTTTGTTATTACCGCACAGGCAATGCTCAATAAAAGTTTATTCATTATAGCAATTCCCATAATGACATGAAACTATAGTTTAAATTAGAGTTTGGGAAAAATTGAGCCTGTTTTATATAAAAAAATCTTTGTAACATTGAGCAAGTACCGTATTAACTTAAAAAATAATCGTGCACTACAAAAACATTTAATTAGTAAATACATAATTTGATTTCTTTTTCGATTTATTAATACGATAATTTAATATGTCCATATTTTTTTTTGGTTAATTAATTCCGATTCGGTTCGGTGCGAGTCATATTCACAAGTCGAGTTATAAAATATATTTAAAAAATAAATGATCAATTACTGTATTTCCAAAATACTTTTTTCGGCAATGGGAAGATATCTTACAAAGCTATGCACTGGAGAACTTTGCATCGGACTCTGTTCTGTTCTACTGCAAAGACTACGGACGCGGACGTACGTACGTGCCCAGTCGTAAATGAACCTTTTGTTTTTCCATTGCTCATTTAGTGAGCCTGTTAGGTTGTCAGGTTGTGTCAGTCAATCCTTCTTACTCGTTTCACATGTTTTTCTTCCATTCTCATTTCACAAACATTTAAGTCCTTCATCATGCCATGTCATCTTAAAGTACTCCAGTAGAGTTTCACTGAAAGATTTTTTGTTTAAAGTTCACAGCTTCCTTGCTAATGAACAGTGGGGCGAACAAAAGCCGTCTTTATGCGCTCCGACTAACCCCTATTTTACTACTCTGCATCTTAGCATCATATAAAAGTCTTCGTCCATGGGAAAGGTTCATGCATCATAAACTTGTGAATGTATATTCTACAAGCTGCATAAGGATAAAGTTGTTATTTTACCTACAAACATTAAATAGGTCTCTGGACTGGAAGAAAGACGGTCACTAAACTTTGCCCTACACACACTCAAATTAAAGGTTCTTGAAAGCTACTGGGAGGGAGAATGAGATGGAACAGTATACACACGTATCAGGGTTAAGTATATTTTCCTAATCTGGTCTTCGTCAAGTCAAGCGTGACGCGATGAATGAATGCCGTTATGCCGTATAGTCAATGTCACTCACTCTTGTATTTTGTGTATATATACAACATATATACTCAACAACATACTGTTTGAAGCTGGAAAGACTCCATAAAACTGGATGAAATTTCTACCCCGTCTGACTTATCTCCACGAAATTATCACGTTTGGCTTCTACCCTTACGTGTGGGCACTGGCACTTGAAGAAATCCTGATGATGACTGACTACTATACTGGCTAGGGTGCCCAGTAGCCATTTGATAAGTAAAGTTAATTTAGAAACGAACTATATGTGAATTTCTCTCTCTACTTCTTATCATAATACAACTTCATTTTCATTTATACATTTCAAGCTAGAAAAATAATCAGTCACTTCCGCTTCTGACCCTCGGAGATCTTCTCACGCTTCATATGCTTTTAGATGAGAAGTATTATTCTTTCTGTGTTTTCTTCTGTAAGAAATCTTAAGCCTGGCAAGTATATTTAGAGCAGAGCTGTGATATCATGTTGCACGAGTTGTGTATTCTGCTCATTCCAGTTACAATTTTTTAAGGCATTGTGAATATTAGTTAAGCTTACGCATAATATATATGTGGTAGCAAACACGTTATCAAAATGTTAAATGTTGATATTATTATGTGTGTGCATGCATATCTTCTGGGAGGTCTGGTTATGTGTTAGAGAAGGGTTAATGCAAATTTTAAAAAGTCATTTATTATATTACGTTACAAGTGCTGATACAAAATAGCTTTATCAGAAATCAAACGGAATTCCACGCAGTGTCGTAGGAATCTTGAAGTACAGGTATCACAATCGTGTTCCATACATACCCAAAAACAATAGGATGGCGTGAGTTAAAATTATTCAGAAGGGAAACCAATCGACCACGCATGATTATTGTTGAGCAATCTAAATGAATCTTCCTATCCCATAAATTACGCTGGAGTGAGGTATGTAGCGTAAACGTGCACTTGAACTAAATTAGTTCATCTGATGACACATTATGCAGTTAAACCGCGTGCTCATACTGTACAGAACAGATGTGATTAATTCAACGTAAGAAGCATTAATTGCCACGCAGCCGGCATAGCGTAAACGTGCACTTGAACTAAATTAGTTCATCTGATGACACATTATGCAGTTAAACCGCGTGCTCATACTGTACAGAACAGATGTGATTAATTCAACGCAAGAAGCATTAATTGCCACGCAGCCGGCATATTTTAAACTAGGAATGGTAACAATACACGCGTACATATTTTAAAACATAATGGGCAGCTTCAGGCTTCAACCACGTTGAGTATAGCAAAACGAGAAATGTATTTTTTTTACACATGTATGCATATTACGCACGGTTGAATGCTTTTGAAAGCTAAAAAAATTGCTAAAGTTTTGGTCATCCCATCTTCCTATCTTTTTATAAATGGGAGAAGCTTTCGCATAATATTATTGTTTCAGTCGGTATATATTTATATATGCGTAGAATGAATCATGTGCTCAAGCACTGAAAATGATAACGCTGAAAGAGGGAGCTGAGCCACTCTCGAGTTTTTCGAGCTCATAAGTCTTTTTGAAGAAGGGAAGTGATGACAGAGATAATTTTTGACAAAAGCTCAATTACAATATAAATTGAGCAATTTAAAACCAGCTTTTGTAGCAAGTTACTCTCATCAAGAGGAAATATAGTGGTACTAAAATTTGGAATGCTTCATTTTTACGATTATTGCTCTGCTGACAAGCTCTGCTGCTGTAATTTTGTTTCAGACGACTGTTTCTGCCGCAGTAGTCATCATAAGTGATACACAGATATTCATACATCGTATATATACTAAAGATAGGCTTGAGTTGTGTGTAAATGTTTGAAATAAATGGAGGCAATATGCAATATACACAAAATATAGCACCTCATATGTGCCCTGCTTTGCTAGATTTTTAAAATTTCATATATTCCTTATCCAAACTCCAAAACCACAACACTCCAGTGCCTAAACATGCATATATATGTTTACTACAACTTCTCTTCAAGGTCGTAAAAATGAAAAAATGCTGATGGTGTTTGCAGTATAATTAATGACCATGTGTATCTCCTCAATATCAGTGCTGAACAATGAAAAGTGCATCACTAAATGAGAATCAGGATGAAGAAGAAAGAAGGAACCAACATTGTTTTGACACTTTTAAGCAAGTACTTCCATACAACATACAAGTAAACACAAAACCTCCTCCCTATCACAAAATTTGAATGTGAAAATCTACAAAATTATGACAATGTTATTGCAAAGCCAAAGTTTATCTCCTTTTTACAAATTCTCCATTTATTTTATATAGTTTAGCACTTGCAACGTCTGCTATTGCCACCCTTTCATTTCTAAATGGAGAAAATAATCCTCTCACGCTTTTCCTAAGCATGTCAAATTCCATTTATTATTCAACCAAGGCACACACATGCTATGTGCCATTATATATTGCATTAACTTGGTTACGTTTTGCTTTCATTTTGTTCCCGTCAAATCTTCAACCTAAAAAAGGAAGGTAATTCCCTTGCAAATTGCCATTGGCTTGGTGTGCACAGCTAATAGTACTCTTTTACGTTGAGTTAACGATACAAATACAAAACGTACTTTTATATAGGAACAGCGGAAATACGACAAATATACCTACTAGTGTTGGTGTTGCAGTGTGACATATTGGCTTACTTCTTTGGCACCACATCAGCCTTTTAGCTGAAGTTTTCCAGCCAGCAGTTTCCTAAAAATCTAGGATGGATACGAGCGGTGTAATTCCGACAATAAGAGCATTCCTATTCAGATTTTGTACGAGATGTTGAAACTGCTAATGCTACACAGTTGATAATCCCTGACTGATATCTTGCTCAAAGTTGCTTGATCGTTTATACCGTGCCCTATAAGGTCTGATCTTGCACATGGGAAAGGAATGCTCATACATTTTTTTGTGCTTTTTGTCGGATATATATAGTTCCCTTGTGTGAACTCACTTAGAATGGTAATAATATTGTTAGAAATTGTTACATTCCATAAGTATTATCCTTGAGACAAACAGCTTAAAAAGAGTACTAGAAATATTCGAATATGCATTGACATCTTCCGTCACACACTTTATATATAATGTCTTTTTCTCATATGCTCCGCACCCAAGTATGGAGAAGGAAAGTATCGCTTTTTATGTGAAATTCGGATATATAATGTCTTCTTGAGCTAAAGTAACTTTCCAAGCAATAGTAAAAATGATACTTGGTTTCTCGTTTAGTTCATCATGGAGTTAAGTTGAGCGTTTTTTATCCAAGTCTTTGAGTCCTTTTGTGGAGAAAGACATTAAAATAGATAATTTTGCAATAAAATGGTACACCATGAGATATTGGTACAGGCATTGCAGCTATCCCATGATGCTTTAAACACAACTCATCAAAAAACTCTGATGTATAAATGTATATCAAGCTGGATACACCATGCTAAGCCAAAGCACATGGTTTACATACATCCAAGTCGTTATAAAAACGCAAGTAAAAGTCATTCCATGCTATAAAATTTGTACATGCGAAGTTCCTCATGTATGTGTACCATGCACCTATATGTAAATATATACCATAGGCCAGTTTTAAGGAGACCATATTCGTGTTACTGTGCCACATGAGGAAATCAAGCAAGAGAATAATAGAGTGGACGGGAAAGTGATCGCAGTAAGAGAAGGAAATGAGAGAAAACGCTTTTTCAGTAGTGGTTATTGTAGTTGGAGCGGCGCTTGATATGGGAAGAAATGATACTCATTCTTCCCCCTTTTAACTCTTAAACAGTCTCATAAAAAGAGGCTGAAAGTGCAGTTTTCATGCAAATTCAGTCTCAGCAGGGATCAATTATTTCGACACTGGCGATGCTCTATCAACAGTCCGGCCTCTTGAATTCTCTCTACTTCGTTGGCTTTTAAATTTTCTGTAAGGAATGTGGGTGTGTAGCTATCGCTCCACATAAAAAAAAATTCTGAGAGAAAAGTCTCCAGTCAAGACTCTTAGTGGAGAGAAGGAAGAAAAAACTGGTTTAGTAAATGAGGTCGAGCTGGAGCTTTTAACTTGTGAACTTATACGCCATGGCTTGTGACAGCGGCCTTACTTAAGTAAAATTAAATTGGGTATATTTGCAATTCACAAGATTCTGCCAATGAGGATTCATATCAGAGTCTCTTATCTTTCTTTGTGAAAGCGTGACTACACACTCTTGTCCGTGACTATTTCTATGTTCCAGAGTCGTAGTACTATATTCTTTACATAAAAACGTGATACGACAAAACACTGGAATCTAATTCACATACGCATAGACACAAGCATAAACGCCTACATTATGTGAATCTATAGTCGTTTTAAGCAATTGCAATCGCAAGAAATCACGTACTTTACCGGATTTAAAAAAGCCATTGAACTGAAAAATATGCCTGGGTGTATTTTTCCAAAACAAAAAAAAATTAAAAGCAATTCAAATGTATAAACACAAAAAAACATTTTTTTGTAGACATAACCCGTTTACTTATGTATGATTATTGAAGAACAAAAAATCCTATTATTACAAATTAAATTGGTTATATTCAGAGCATTGTTTTTGTTTACGTACGTAGTTGCAACGAGCAGATTCCCAATTACACTCATCGTCAGTTATATTATTTCATGATGATTTGAATAGGCTCTAGGCAAACTTTTCATTTTATAACGGTGGTGATCTGTATAATAAACAAACGTCAAATGAAGGAAGTATAATCTCTTTATGTGTAAAACTTGTCAGCTTGTCATGCAGGTGTCTGCATATATACGTTTTGTTTGTCAAGTATTACGGTTGAAACCTTAGAAAAGGCAAAGTTTTTGAATGGTAATCGCTAGATCCCAACTTTTTATCATTGATAGCAAGCAAGCGAAAAGTTGAAAAGGGATCATCACCAACCACATTACATCATAGAAAACTCAAGAGAAACTTTGGTCGTAGAAGCAACTCATCCTTGTTGGTGCTTCTTTGGTCTTAGCACTACCACCGTGATATGATTTGATGATGATGATCATCCCTCCTGAAGCTTACATTCTATTCTTCCAGTCTCATGTCATTCCTTGGCTTGATGACTCGATTCACAAATAGCTCCTTTTTACTTTGAAGATTCTTGCATGGTTGGGAAATGAAAAAGGATGCGCATAGATTGCGGCTAAAGAAAACGCCTTCACACAATGTAATACTGATGTGCCGCATTGAATGTGGAAAGTCGAATAGGAGCTAAATTATGATTAATGAATTGACTTCAATTCAACATAAAGCTGTCATGTTTAGTTTAGTTTGTTCCTCAACAAACAGGGTTTTGACGTTGGTTCTGAGCTGCTCAAAATTAGATGGTGACAGACAATGGAAAAACTTCACATAAGTATATACGTGTATAGCCAACAGTGAAAAAAAGAAAATAAGATGCATTCACTCAGGTTGACTAGTGTAGGTAGGTGGGCTGAATAGAAACGACGATAATGTGAAAATCAGGGGATCGGGTTTGTCTTTTCCAAAGAACTTCTTTTTATACTCCTGAAGGTAAAATCGATGCAGCTTATAAAAGATAAGAACATGTCTCACAATCAGTTGCTGCTCGTTTTCATTGATTGCGATTGTGACTTATTTGTTAGATGCCAATTATGACAAATTCGGAAACACATTTGTTCATATAATAATAAAGCTTTATTTGAATTGAATTTAAATGAATATAACGTTTCAGAAAAATAGCTCAACTGTAAACCTTCATGATTAAGGTTTTATTGGTGTTTATTAACGAATATGTATTTGATTAAATAAAACAAAACTTATTTGTCCTAATTTTTCATACTTAGCCAGCAGAACTTGCATAGATTTCCCTTCGCCTTCTGTTCTGATTTTCTGATGAATTTCTTAACTCTAACATTACCAAATCGATCCTAAACACAATCACTATAATATAATTTTTACCGGAATATAGTAAAGTAATCAGTCAACATATATGCTCCTCACGTGCATTTTGTTGATAAAAATAATCAATTTAGTATTTTGCAGAAAATCTGTATTTTTACAGCTTTTTTTATGAACCATGTCACTGTGAGTAAGCATCAACATGAGCACTACTTACGACTTATATCCTTTCTAATATTGATGACAAGTTTCGCTACAAACTACAAACTACAAATTGTTGTCTACAATACTGAAGACCTCTTCATGCATGCAAAGTAGAACCTAAATCACATTACCCTGACTCTGACTACTACTTCTAGCCATTCAACTTCAATTCATACACAGAGAAGTAAAAGCAAAATGGAGCTTAATACTAATACTAAAACGTCTCCCGGGAGCACTGATGAAAGAGGATGATGAGCACTGACTGAATTACATGTGAACTGATATGCTGTTTGATGCCCACTCATATTAGTCCTATTATGTTAAAGCTCATTTTACCTTTTTGACAAATACACCAATTACCCCGAAATACGCCTACGGAAGGGATCTTCAAAAAAAATATCATACGAAAGAAAGAAAGGAGTTGAGACTGATGCACACAAAGTACAGCATTTACAATTCATATAAGCAGTAAATGCATCTTTATTCTATCTGTTGCAACAATACGTAAATGGAATAAACTGGAATAAATTACTTAGACTGCTTTGGGTTTTCTTTTGATTTGACTCCCCCTCTCTTTCTCTTCGTTCAAAAAGAGAAAGACGTATGACTATGATTAGTAAAGATGAGATAAAGTCACTTCTTATATATTGCTGAGACTCATACAGCAATAAAAAGTAGAATCTCTCCGAAGTTAAAATATCACCCTTTGGGCATCAGTCCTATTTGAATGTTTACACGCCTTGAAGTAATATTGTATGTTTGCTATATATTTCCCCCCAGCTTAGTCATACAAATACCAACTTCCTAACGAAATATATACCAATTTTGCTTTTGATGTGAAAGCGCGTCAAAATCATCAGCACGTCACAAATGAAAATGATAAATATATATGGCGCAGAGTGGCATTATTTAACTGAAGGATTCGTTTTAAGTATCACGTCCAATCAGCTGCTGCGCTGCTACATTTTTGGGAGGAAGTGTGTCATGAGGATAGCAGCCATTTAGCTTCCTCAAATGTAGGACTCTTTCTTTGACGTGGGATGATATGACATTATGATGAAATGTGATCATGTTCTTTATGAGTCTTGAATTGAATTATGAAAACATTTCTTGAAAATGACTTACAGCTGCACCTTTACCGGGTTAAAATATATTTGCAACTACTGTTCTACTTGATCCAGGTGTTACTGTGCCTCCTGCAAATAAAAATGAAATCAACTGTTTTGTTGAACATTTGCCTAGCCTGTCAGGCAAAAATATTACGTAGAATGTAGATACTTATATATCCTCACTAAGAAAACATCATTTTATATGGCTCCACTCCATTTCTGCCTTCTGTGCGTTCAATAATGTCAGCAAAAATTGCTGTGAAAACAAGCTTTTTTTCCATAAGATTTTATTTACTCTTCTCCCTATAAATATCCTCAATACTTTTGCCCACTGCTTCAATTTCTTCATCGCATACATTACTCTTGTTAGCTCATCAAACGGAATAGGGAAAAACAGAAAGTAAAAAATACAGTGTTTCTGCTCCAGTGTTGTTGCTCCCATTGCTCGATGTTCCTCCGTTGTGATATGCTATGCTCTGGAATGGAGTTGATAAACATACATAACATTTATATAGATGTAGGATACCTAGATTTCCGCTAAAGTTGAAAAGTCAAAAGAGATGGAGAGGGAATGATATAAAACCTCAGGCTAAGTTATTAATGGCCTTGTAGATCCAAGCTATCAGACTGCAATAACAGAATAAGTCTATTGTTTTTGGCAAACGTTCGTTACTGCAGAACTTTTTGGGTAAAGCGAAAGAAACAAGCTGAAAACGCCAGAGGATGTCTATTTTGGAAGAGTAGGAAAAAAAGAGCTCGATATCTCTCGCATTAGTTGACTGAGCAGAGCAGTTGAGCAGGAGCAAAAGTGAAATGTTATAAATGTACGTGGTTTCCTCGTGTGTCGGTGTGTAGTGAAACGCACACACTTCCGAATACATCCATTCGTGTCAGCCCACGGCTTTAAATACTTATAACTTTCAACATTTAGAAATAATAATAGTAAAATAATGGCATTGTGTAGGACTACACTAGGAACCTACTTTATAATGTTACTATTGCATTGCTGCTCATAATGTATACTCCTACAGCTTGCTACAAAACTGGTGCTTTTCTGCCACATGAACTGTTTTTATGTTGGCATTGGTCCGGAAAAGAGTTAAGAATGTATGTGCTTACTAGCTTACTCCAACAATTATCACTTTAAGCAAACCATGCCGGTATAAGAGGAGGGAGCCGACGACTTAATTTCGCCATGGCCTACTAGAAACAAGGAAAAGACGTAGTGTACTGGAACTTATATTATTGGGAAGAGGAGGACTGTTATCACGGGCTTCCAAAGTTCAACTGAGTTCACTCCTGCTTTTTTTTCAATTTCACTTTCCTTTGTTTATGAGCGGCATAAGTCACGGTCTTGGTTAAATGAAAAAAATTATCACTCTTTCTGTAAGAGAATGGAGAAGCTGCCATTGTTGATTTAGCCGCTTTGAAGCATGTGTGCGTTGGAGACTATATATTATTATGACTTATATTTTCGCTATATATTAATGATATGATATAATATATTGTATATGAAACGACTTAAGAAGAAACAAAAGACCAACTATACTCCACTCGACTGCCTCCCACACGTGCCATGTGCCAGCTTAAAATATAATCATTTTAGATTTTATTGACTGTACTCTTTTCTTTGTCAACCAGCGTATAATTAAGTGTTTTATCTCAATTCAGAATCATATAATTACTTTTAACTTAGGAGTTGGCAGTTTGGAAGTAAAATTCTTTCGTTTTAGGTATACTCAAATAAATATATGCTTATTGTTTTTAATTCACCATAGGAGGTTCCTCTGTCGGCCTGCATTTGCAGGGAACTGGCTACAGGTAAGGTGCTGGTGCTACCAACCAACACGACATTCAATTGCATTTGTTATTTCAACTGACATGTCTGACACGCACGAAATAAGATGGGCTGAGATAAAAGATGGGATCTTTTGTTGTGCAGTGGCGTAATTTTATTATTACAAGGACAGCGGCTCAGCGACCGTTGTGTAGAAGGGAAACTGTAGCAAAATTTTCTGCGAAAAACAATGTTAATGATTTATTTTCTTTGTGCGCTAGTTCTTCATGCATCTTTGGCAATGTGAATCATATGTACATATGTATAATAAGTACATTTAACCCATTTCATAGTGTTTTGTGTGCTCCATCTTCTAAAAAAATTTCTTGCTGTCATTATCACCATCATTTGTGCTCGCGCTTCCTGGATAACGAAGAATGACTTGGTGTTTCCTTTGGAGTAGAATAAATTCACAATGCAATGAAACAAGTTGAGTGAGAGAAAGAGCTTCATATGATACATTTGCATTTTGCTAAAGTCTATATAATGTGTAAGTATATGAAGGATATATAAGGAATCTTATATANGGTGTTTCCTTTGGAGTAGAATAAATTCACAATGCAATGAAACAAGTTGAGTGAGAGAAAGAGCTTCATATGATACATTTGCATTTTGCTAAAGTCTATATAATGTGTAAGTATATGAAGAATATATAAGGAATCTTATATACAAAGAGTGAACTACAAAAACTAAAATGTTGAGTGAGAGACATTTTGGACATATCAGTAGTAGAGCAGAATCTCTTCAAGTTCCGCTACAAAAACTAAAATGCAAGAAGAAAGCTCTACACATCACAGTCGTTGGAGAGAAGAGAGCTAATTATTTTTGTAATCTATTCACGTCTTCCTTTTGTTTGTGTTTGCTCTCAACTTTCATACAATTTTCGCGAGCGATGGCAAAGAAATGGAAAGCAAGAGGCATATAAAGCAAGTTTTAAAATATTTTCTTTGTATATAGTGAGTAGTGAGCGAGTATGTAGTGGCTCCACACACACTTAGGGTATTGTAATGGAAAAGCAAAGCTTTTCACTATACTTCTCTCTTTGCCTCTTGGTCAAACCATCAAATCTTCCAGCTGCTTCACTAAAAGCTGGAAGGCTAGCCAACTTTTTAGGTGTACATTTACAAAGTTCATGTTTAATGGAATTCGTGGAAGAATAGACTAGCCTACGCAATATGGAATGAAAATTATGCTTTTTGTGATGTGTATAAATGTTTGAGAAGAAGAGAAATTGAAATTGTCAATGATCAGTCATGTATATAACTGCGAATAAATTGGTTGAGAGTACGCATATTTATAGTTTCTCCAAAACCTAACGAGATATCATGCTGGTAATGTAACGAACTTGATTGAAGATAAGCTATCAGCTATATAACTAACTGTATATTATAGCAAATGAACAACTGATACCAATCGCAAGGTCACGTTTATATATAATACTGAATGGAACATTCGATGTTCACGTTTCCACCATTTGTACTTGCAAATATGAAATTTTAAGTAATCATAAACCAAGTAGCAACAACTCTATTTATATTTGCAAAATAAAAATACACTTTCACCTGCATTTGTACCCAAAATTAGTTTTCAAGTATGACGAGAAACTTTTTTCCTTTGACTTGCTTTTGCTTCCTCATCCTTACACATCTAGTTTCCTAAGAAGTTGCTGAGTACTTTGAGTAGAGAGTCACCTTTATCAATGTTTTTCCTAGTTCCTGGATCCCTTCCAGAAAAGTTTTTAAAGAAATAAATCCAACATGGAGCAAAACAAAAAGAACTATATTGTGACAAAGCAGCCGTCTTGCGAAACTACGGGGATGAAGCAGCAGGTGATAAGTAAAGTTCTCCTTTTAAAAAAAGGACATGGATACACACAAGAGGGATCTATATAACTTCTCATTTCAACTTCATCTCACCCTGATCTTTGTGCTTATATATATATCTGTACTCCCGTAAGGTTTTACTTTACCCTATTCTATTCACTCCGAAACCGATAAGTATATATATATAGTTCTCTCTAGTTTGCTGCTTGACTTGGTTTTATCAAATATACCGAAGTCGAAACGAAAATTCCCAATTTCACTGAAGCTTTCCAGGTGATCTTGGAACTTTGGTTCCACAACATCCTGTTTACGTTCAATAGAAGAATAACACTACCAACATTTCTTTGTTTACCATTGACGGAAAGGAAGTCCTCATAGAAATATAAATCAACATTTAGCTATATGAGTACATATAACTATTCCAAATAAATACTTTTTATTTTTTTGGCGTAAATAAGTAAGTTTAGGAAGTAAATAAGTAATTTAACCTACAGTCAATATTTTCTTTTGGATACCTACTAACTGTAGCAGATTACTACGTCAATATACACAAATTCTTAAAATAAAAGCAATAACGCTTAGTCAGTTATCTCTAAAATAAAAATTAATCAAATTATATAAGATTAATAAGAAGCCAAATCTTCCAATTAGACATTTCCATCAACCTCTGTCAGTCTTGCTTTCAAAAAAGTACCATTCGTCCCTTAGTTAGACAGACAATATGGTAGTTAGATCGCAATCGTGCGATAAATTCTAACGATACTGTTTACATCCCCATATCCGTGCAATACCTCAAGTAATGAGAACATTGTCATTTACTCTATCACATGTATTTGGAAATGAAAGAGGAAAAAATACCTAGAGAGTCGTCGAGTCACAAGAATTCCTATAAGTGCTATAAAGTACAAACTAAAACCCTTTTTTTTCTTTATCCCCAAAAACTAAGCTATAATAAGGAAGGGGCAATGTGGAATAATGGCGAAAGTTAACTTTCTCCAAAGGAAAAGAAAAGAAAGCTGAAAAAGGGAAGAACAAGGAAGAGCCTTGTAGAAAAACAAGAAGCACAAGATGAATTATTTTGGTGAAGAGGGAAAAATTTTCCAAGCTTGTTTAGATGAAAGTGATCCATTTACAAGGATATACAAGTACGCGTATGTACTTAAGATAGCATATATATATAGCAGTGTAGTTTATATTGCATTCCAGCTTTCTCCATTCACGCATCGAACGTTACATTATATAGCTGCGTCGGTGAGATGTTTCCCTCTTTTTGTGTTGATGTTCGTCATAATGATGGTTGTTGTATGTATATACCTATATAGAAGATACATAAATATGTATGTATTTATATGTTGGTATCAACAATCCCTAATACATTATTCGTAGATGGTTCATCGTTGATCCGCCAGCTTTATTGTTGTTAAGTTTTAGTTTTAATCATGGTACTTGAGTAGACGATCTCACAGCTTCTCACGATCTTCCATTTTCATTCCACAGTGCGCACAGAGCTCTTTATACTTTATTTCAGAGGTCATACACAGTTAGTTCATCATAGATCTTTGTGTATCAAGGGACAAAGGAGAGGAGAGAAGGAGAAATCCAGAAAATACCCTCCCAAAAGGATTATGGAGCATGTAACCATGCTTTGCCACACTTTTTTTCTGTTTACGATGCTGGCAGATGGTAATTAGTCTAGTGTAGATGTATAGATAAATTTAAGCTTTTTGGCTTGAGCATTCTTCTTTGCAGAAAATGTTCTTTAGAGAATTACACACAGGAGGAGCACACTAAACTTTTTTTGCAACTTTCCCGGTAACCAGATACAAATCAAGAAAAATTAGGACCATCAGCAACTAACCTGCAAAATGTATATTGAGGCTAGGTTGAACAAGCCATGCCCCAAAACGGAAAATCCGATAAGCCTTTTGAGCGTCAGGGTTGGGAGCAGAACAAAAAAGATTCTACAATGCCATGTGGCTGCCTATTTGTTTCTTTTCCATGGCTGGGTGGAAATGACCGAATTATTTGTCGAAATCTTATTGTGCAACCTTATCATGTTTTCATTTTATGTATCTCTGCTTTGTCGTGTTTATATGTTTGACATAATACACGACAACATAATAAATTTGAGTGCACGACACAGATAGTTCTGAAAAAGGTAAATATGTTTCTGTAATCTGATTTTCACGCACCCCTTTGCACATTATTTGTTCAATAGGATAAAACGGGTGTAAAACAAGCAATTGTTGCCAAAAAAAATCTCTAAAAATTAGCGTGTTTGCTTTTACGAATATTGTCATATACCATAATTTACTGCTTTTTTTCATCAGAAATATGATACAAGCTGATTTCCTGTTCAATTATTCATTTTTTATTTGGAAATACACAGTTAGCCAAAATTGAAACATTACGTTATAAATACAAGGAGCAAATGTGCTTGTAAACACGGAAGAAAAACATCTTCTAAGAAGCATGTTTATCAGTATTTTTTATTGACAGAGAGAAAAGCCTC
>JAANSM010002303.1:0-15455 GCA_036850725.1 Orchesella villosa
GAGCTATGCCTGAACAACTTGACTTCAGATTACGAGCGAGTAAATTTTAGCTGGGGGAGTTGAGCTTGCATTTAGAATGCTGGGCCTTTTATAAACATTCTGTTGGGCTTGGATCCTGAATTAGATACTGTGACTGCACACCCAGACTAAAGGATTCTTTACAAAATATTTCATTACTTCTTTCTAATTACTACATACATAACCAATGTAGAATCTCAATCTGCACGATAGTCTAGCTTTTCTTTCAATTTTAACTGAGCGGTAAATACTTAACCTTCGTGCTAGTTAGATAGAATGAAGATATCGTTGAGAAAAACTTAAATAGGATTATTCAGATACAAGCGTAATATGGTGGCAGGATTCAACCTCTTCCTTTAGCTTGCTTTTTAGTTAATCATAACATTTACCAACAACAAGAAAGTTATAGAGAAAGCTGTTCGTTTTGTAAGTGGGTTGTCCAGATTTTTAAAAACTTTCTATTGCGTGGCTATCTAACTTAGGAACAAGGTTCCATATCATAGAATATTGTGAAATGGCGTGGGTGGACACATAAAGTTTTCGGAGATTCAACTTTTTTGAATCTGGCAGCCGCTCGCGTAACATCTGATATTACATATTTCTAAGTAAACGTAGCAAACATTTAGTTCATAACTTGTTCATTAATATCATATACATATTTTACTGACATAAATTTAAATTTAATGCCACAAAAGAAAAGCAAAAGGTCATTGTTAATTGGTGCAAGGTTTCTTCGTATTTCGACTACCGGCAGGAAACCATCTCGGTGAAGTTTGATGTGTGATGACGAAAATGTAGGCATGAAATCGATGATGATGATCCGATTAAAGACAAAAAAGGATTATGCTTAATCGCATTGGGTTTGCTGATAATGAAAGTGTTTTCATATGAATACAATACCTAATAATGTCAATACCACTGTGAAAGAACGAACTCACAAAACTTCATTATTAGACAGAACCCGACCTGTAATATTGGCAACAATAATGTAATTACTTCCAACCATTCTGTTTCAATCATGAAACAGACAGAGTCTCAATAACACAATTGTGGAAAGTGAAAGTGAACAAAGCGGTGTCTTTGTTAGTTTCTCCTTTTGAATACAAAAATTCTAATCGGATTAAGGGGAAAGCCAATCACCAATAATATATCATGCAGATGTCAGAAAATGTCCATGTACGTCTTGCGGATCTCTGTACAAAAGCAAAGGTAGGCAACGCAATGCAATGAAAACCAGAGAGGAATAATCCCTAGACTCTAAATAGTAAACCTCGTGCACTAGAGTATTCATAGTTTTTTTTGTAATCGAAGTAAAGTTTGCCGACAAAAGTAGAAAGGAGACATTAGAAATGAAAACGAGATATTAAGAATTAACTTGGTTGTCCTACGTGTTTCTCGATTCCGTGTTCAATGTCAGTTAATGGAAGTGGCAGTATCATCAACGTGGAAGGACGGGACACAAACTCGATGTGGCAGCAAAGGAAAGTTACAAACTGAAATGAACAATTCCAGCAGCTTCGTTCCACAATAAAAACTCACATTAGTGAGTACAGTTTTTGCAGAGAGAGAGAGAGTTTTCTACCATCCCCTTCCTCCCATATCCTCTTTCTTTCTGTGTTTTCTTCTGTAAGCGATAGCACACAGTATGAGCCTCTTCTACGACAGTTTAAGTATTATCATATCACTATCTATATTACGAAGAAAAAATAGTGATAGTATTACATACATGCTGCTCGAAATACAGTTTTTTCCCTCCGTCTTTCATTCATTCTTTCGCTCTCCTTCCAATTTGTTTGACATTACTTGCATTATAAAGGTGGACCGACAGTTAACTGTCTCAGTTCTGTGACAAGGTTGAGTGGATTTCAATTATTCTACCTTGGGCCACACTCTTACGTTACCCAATGCATGCTTTCTTGTATTATACTGTAAAGACAGCTAAAGTAGCCCCCGCATATATACCTATATATGCATACAATATTCACGCTGCTGCTGCTGTGGGGACTAGTGAGACAATAGTGTAAAATGGTTCTTATCATTTACGTGCACAAGTATACATCCTTCACTCATCCTATTTGATGCGTGCACTAACAGTGTAAGCAACCAGGAGTAACACGTAACAGATTAAAAGAAGAAAGTAAAATAGAATGGTAGGTTGTACATATATACCCTTCATTTCCTTTATAAAGGATAGTATAAACCTAGCTATAAATTCAGCGTTTACACTTACCTGCTTTCAGCACGTACAGATAAAGTACACAAACTAAAGTAAGTGAAAGAAAAGAAGAAAGGTGGAAGGAAGAAAGTATAGTCAAGCTGTAGACTTCCGTGACAAAAAGATATCGGTTAGATAAATTTTTCATGGTTTCGATTTACTGGCTAGTAGCAGTATCGAGATCGCTCAGTATAAAACAAGAAATGTCCGCTATTTTCACACTGCCCACCCGTCCAACATGATGTAATCCGAAATGCATAACATTACGACTCACGCATATAAATGGGAGCCAAAACGGACCCTGAGAGCAAGATTGGAATCGAAGATGGTTCAAACTATGGAAAATCGGCAAGAATTTTGGAAGCTACTAATCGTCAACACTTGCATGACAACATAACACTTGGGAAGATGCAGGAATATAAAAAAAGAGGTTTTGTGTATGCATGAAACCCCAAAAAATAAATAGAGTCAAACGGTAAACACTTCTCCTGATACTCAGAGAATGCATGTGGGGAAGCTGAACATGAAGTTGTAGGGAAGAAAACGGGAGTATAAAACGGTGCTGAAAAAGTTTTGCCGTCATCATAGTACAACGCATTTGTAACATAGACATGTAGTATGCAATCTCCGGAATTGAAATGGCAATGACTCGATCCCTCCAGGCTGTGTTGTACAATCTTATTTCGACATTACTCTCCTCACCACACACACGTTGAACATAGGTAGAAGCCAATGCGATGAAGAAAAGTATTGAACACAAGGCAAAAAAAATTGTTTGCGCTTAATAGTTTAGTGAGTACACTCCATCTCCCCAATGATTCCGCGCTCCTCCTGATAGCACATTCTTTACACGGTTCCTATCACCGTTTTAGTAGGTTGTACAACATTATAAACGATCAGTGGAATATCGAAAACAACGAAAAGTGACCATCAGAAAAAACATTGGCAAAGAAGTAGGCTGATGATGAGACCTTCAGTCAAAAGTACAGTTCTGCCATGCACGGTAGCACTATACATGCACACATTTCATCGATGAAGAAACCGCAAAGGCAGCAATGAGTATCATCAATGCCATAAACATTGGCAAAGAAGTAGGTTGATGATGAGACCTTCAGTCAAAAGTACAGTTCTGCCATGCACGGTAGCACTATACATGCACACATTTCATCGATGAAGAAACCGCAAAGGCAGCAATGAGTATCATCATGCCATGTGGAGAAGGTATTCCTTTTGGCTAGCTATCAATGAAGGCGAAAGAGAATAATAATATAACAATGCTTTCCCCACCATTTGAAAAAACAGAGTCCCTCACGACCTATGAATTTTATTGTGGATGGAATACCAAAAACAATGTAACAGTTTGGTTGGTGATTAGATATCCAATTACCATTTGATGCCCACTTTATAAATTGTGAATGAGATTCACAGATCATTAATACCGTTGTAGACGTTTTCAGGTTATCATTCCTACCCCGTTAAGGTTTAGACTGGAACTATCGTGTGTGTAAAAAGGGACATTCTTTGTCGAGGAATATATTTAGCTTTTCATGACACCTTTCTACTTGCTTTCAAGTTTGACTTCGATTTTGTTTCGTGAATATAGATTTAGATTCCACTTTGTAACAAGCGAATTCGAAAATTTCTAAGCTGACATAAAGCTGAATTCTTCATGTGTTTCATATTTTCGTGGTTGACTTGTTATGTAGAAAAGTTGGATTTACGATTTAATGGACTGATAACTTTACCTTAAAACAACTTTATCAAAATGTATCGTATGTCTTACTTAAGCTTAAATACGAAAACAATGTGACGGAACAGAATATACATACATACTTTTTATCCGGCAACTTGTGTTTATAAGCGTAAGTTCACTTACCTAAAATATCTTGAGTGGTACAAACTTTTGTGCTTTTGAAAGAAACATCCTTTGATTTACTACGCAATAGAGGACCTTTCCCCATGATGCCACCGTTGGCTTTCGACATAGACACAGATCCCCGTGGATGCATGGAGTGAGACGACAGTGGCCCGAGGGATAGACTCGTGAGGTTATTGGTCTGACTTGTTTTTTCTGAATCTATATCACGACTATATTCACACATAGAAAATGGTTGTTAAAATAAATAGTAGTTAAATCAGAAGCTAAAAAGTAGCCACTATGAAAAAAGCGAACATTTAGCAAAAAATGGAAATGATTTAGATGGTAGAATAAAAAGATATGTTGATAAATAACTTGAATAAACAATTTACATAAATATATACATCAACTATCTATCCTAGATAGTCAAAAGTTACAAACCATTAACAATATGTAGGTAGAAACATAGCACGATACTGAATACTTAAGTTGTAAGTAGCCACAAAGCCATAATAAATGCTTTTTCAAATATAAGCACAAAAATATATGCTCACTAAAGCAAAACATATTTTTATAACCTTAGCGCAAAGTTTATTAATTTCGTACAAATGAAAACTTTCACTTCTTCGTTTACTCCGGCAATGGTTGGGGGAAACGAAATCTAAATTTCCCAGAATCATAAACAACAGGCAAGGGAGTTGTACCTTGTCTAGATTTATAAAATTAAGTAAGATGGAACTGTATTAGTGGAAGTAATAAGGATGACTATTTGTCGTGGTAAAACAAACGAATAGAATATAGTTCTCCAATCACTCGTGATAAGCTGATGATATAGTTCTCAATCTATCTTGATTTTCTAACCCAGTCATGTCAGACACATTACATATCACAAGTCCATGAAAATTCTGTGCTAGCAGTGAAAAATGTGAATGTAATTTCATGCATCAAAACTTTTCGCTTGAGCGTGTCTTCCTCTACACATCCGATGAACTTTTACTATTAGTTTTGAGCTGTTTACGATTCATAGCAACTTCAAAAAAGCAGCATATGTCACTTTAACTCACATTCACGGCGGAAAAAATTGTTCCGCACTTCATAAATCCCCATATTACATGCTCAGGTGAGAATTTGAATCTACACATACCAGCTACTTATGTGCCTACATTTACATGCTATAACTATACAAAAAACGAATGCCTTTTTCTTCAAATGTGATCATTCACTGTCTTCAATTCCAACTCCTTTATATTCTTCAAAACAACCAACTTCCTTTATTTGGGAAATTTTTTAGGTTAGCTCTGTATCACTGAAGAAGACGAGAAGAAAAGCTGAAATTCTATCACAGATGAATATATTACTGAATAGTGTATTTGCATGCTACACTTCCTGAACTATACTCCAAGTGACTTTGAAGGAGAGAATGTCCATATCTACGGGCTTCTAAATTTCAGCAGTAAATTGAAAGGTTCAGGGAAATCGTCACCACTCATTTTGAATTCTTCGTAAAACACCCCTTTCTGATTTTCGCTGAGCATTTTATTGGTTTTAAATTCATTTTCATGAGATTTTAGATGATTCCAACTTATAATAAATTTTATGCTCCTATTTTTATACGTTTTTAGTTATAGCCTAGAAAGGTTTCCTTGTATGAAATCATTTGTAAACCTGCGATGACATCCCTTCAATTTGAAAAAAAAGTTTAATCAATGTAATTTTTTTATTTATGTATACTCGCTTTAGGTCATTGTACAGGATCAGAGAAATTTGTCAGGACGTACGGTGAAAATTGCTTGAATAGGAACATAAGAAAAATGATCCTTACTGTGAGAGAATGTGAAAGGAGGCTCAGTACACCTCAAGTTGAATTTTATATAGTAAACCTTTTAAACGTTCAATAATATTCTTTTGCCACCCAATAATGCCAATCTCCTCTCCACCATGTCCTCACAACACAATACTTTTTGTATGCTCACAAATCCCATTTATTCATAGGGCGGTATAAGAAACCATACTTGAACATGTGCTTGGCAGCTTTCTTGACTTTCTCGGTGAATAGACAAGAAACGAAAAAGTGCTAGCAGCTAGCCAACAGGCTAAAAAAAAAAGCCATGAAAAATTGAGAATTAGTCTAGATGTCGGGGGAAGGAGAAAGCAAAACGAAAAACTTGTGAAGGTACATAATACGTGTGTATGTACATAGCAAACACACGGTAGCAAAGTAAAAATGTTTGTATTTGGTTGTCTACATACATTCATCTACAAGAGTATAAAATGTAGCTGTCTATATCAATATTGTGTAAACACGCTAGTTACAAAGATAAATTGGGGAATAACTACACCACATGAGACTCATCTTCACCTACGAGCTTTACACTTCAAATACTCAGGAACATGGTCTACCTTGGGATCAGTTAAAAGAAATTCGATTCCTGGAAAGTTGTGCTTATTGTCGTTTCTCAAGAAAAGGGACAAATTATAGCCACACAAGCACGCAAAACCAAACTACAACACAACTATTTTTCTTTACTTAAACATCAGCTCCCAACTGCATTCCGACACACATTATGTATTATAAATACGTTGAATTAAAGGGAGCTAGTGAAAATAGGAGAGAGCGTAATAAAAACAGTGGCGAAATTAGAAAGACGGATAAGCATGCGAAAGAGAAACAAAGCACTTGCCTTTCTGCAGTGAGACGATGAACAATGCATACATCTATGATTTTATTTAGAGCCACCAGAGCTGTGTACTGAAGGGGATGAGGTCCCGTTGAAAATATCAGGCAACCTTTGCTCAAGCTGCACATTACCTCCGATAAATACTTTTTAGGCTCATCCCGACTGTTGTAGCATTGGAGCGCAGCCTGCATCATCAATTCCCAGTTGACCCCCAAAGTGAACATGAAACAAAATTGTGTAAATAATCAATGAAAATCAATTTTCTCGATAGCTTCAGTAGCAAAGACGAAATATTTGAGGTAAGGGAGAAAATAAAGGCTATATCCTACCAAGATTGTAAACAAAACAATGTCTATAGCATTATTTATCCTTCAAAGAATGTGTTTGTTATGACAAATTCGACGTTTTAAATATTATCATACTTTGTAAGCCTTCAGAGTTTGTGACTCTGAGGCTGCTCAATCGTGCATACTTTGGATTGCACTCAGAGCAGTTGAATGAAATCAACTGAAATGTGATGTGACGACAGAATGTCTTGTGTGCTTTGTAAACATAAGTACATAAATATATACATTCTTAGATTCAAAAAATATATGGTACTTGGCTAGAAAAAAGTTTGATATTTTTCAGATTTACTCAACTAAAATGTCATCATTTGGCACATCGCAGCTGAGTTTTTTATTGAAATTTATTGTTACATTCAAGAGTGAAATTCGAAAATATTTATTTAGAGTAAAACTTTGCCTGAAATAGGTTAAAGCTAGACACTTTATAAAATGCTTACCGTGACAAGAGTATGAAGAAGGCCGGATAAGCATTTATGTGGATCTAGGGGTACATCTGTTGTCGGGGGAACCTGCTGAAACCGCTTTAACAGTGACTGACAATGACAATTTAGTCCGTCAAGAAGTTCGTCAAGGCACTCATCATTCGAAGCAATGGACTTCAATGTCAGCAAACATCGAGAAAGTTCAGACCACTCCATTTTTATTGGATCTATAAAAAATTCATTTTCATTATGAATAGTGTTTGTTCCCTAATTCAAATTCATTGCTAAAAAATACATGGCAATTTGTAAACAAACAACCACTGGAATTTAGGTGTTGACCTCTTATTCTTATCGTTAGGTATAATAGCATGAATGGCGCTAAATTTACAAGTTAAAAACTGCAACGAAGTTTGTATATTGGTTTTCCATTCATGGAAATATTAAAATAAGCACAATCGTGCAATTAGCTGGATTCAATACAACACCACTAGTGCATTTCTACTCTTTCCTAATTACATTTACTTGTATAATTTTAACACCATTGAAAATTAGGCATTAGTATGGATTTGAAAAGTCTCCTTTAAACCAATTTAGAAATACGGAGTAGGATAGGGAGTGAAAACACGTTCCAGTTTCAAAGAAGGATATTCCAGTAAGAGTCGAATATCAGTCGTAGTCAACAAGCCACGTATTTAATGAAATGGTTGCTAGACAGCTTGCATATAATATACAATCCAAAACATGTCATTTCTTGAGACGTTGTCGGAAGTTACATGATACATGATATTCGTTGGAACACATTCCAAATTAAAAGGCTTTCTGGTGTGACAAACAGGACAAGCTTGATTCTGAAGACTTGAATAATGAAGACAAAATGAATGATTCTCATCAGGACGGTTTTGACGAATTATTTTTCCTACACACAGATGATATCCATCAACTATATTCTCTATTAATAAGGAACAAAACTGGAGTTCTAACCAAAAGGTAATATGGCTTGCATAATATATACGACACGTAATCAAGAACCAAAGAATACAACAACACTACTTTGTATTGCAACGTCGTACCTGCATACGCATAGGCCTGAGCTATTTATGCCAATTTAATTCACAGGAAAAAGCGTTTGCAAATAATTTTTCCGATTGCATGCAAATTTAATGCGAGTTTCGACAATATGCATTATATATATTACATGAGCTACTGTGCTATAGCAGTGTTATGTTTGCTTCAGAACAACTATATTATAATTTGATTACGTATATTACACCGGTGTACACCATTGGTCTGCATTAAGCATTTGTATTCAACGGGTTGAATAATAGTCAATAAATTGTATAGAGAAATATAGTGGGTAACCAAATCCTATAATACTATGCATTGAAATGTCATATTACAAGTAAACCACAGGGACAAGGAGTGGTCACATTTCTTATGGTAGCAATATACGTCGAGATTAAATACAAAAGGCTCATTACACAAGCTAATGTAAAGCTGAGTACGGTTGAAAATGTAAATTACCTCCATCGGTGGTTGATTTATTGGCACTCTTCTCCTTCCTCTTCCTCAGCTTTTTCTTTGATTCATTAGATGGTCCAGGTGTGGGACCGGTACCGCCACCACCTCCTCCGTCCTCCATACCGCTCTGAAATTACAAATACAAATTACACCTAAGTTTGTTGGACTTTTACTAAGAAAATAAAATACAATATTAAGCTTTCTTTCCCTATATATGTCTATACATAGATATATATACACACACGACAAAATAGTTTCCCATAAATTATCTCCTGTTGTACTCTCCGTTGCCAATAAGTTGACATGATATATTTTTTTGTATTTGTGCAACATGCAACCAAGCAAAGTCATTTTGAATCACAATCAGGATTACTTTTATTGTAGCATCCTACCAGCCAGGAAAACTTTCCATTTACACAATGTTTTGCACCTTACACTAGCACTCTCATCCACAAAACTAGAGCTTTCTGCATTGTTGTTTTTTTATGAAAAGAGGCAAGTGTAATGAAAGGTATTCTGGTACGGCGCTGAGAAGTGAGTATATCCAAACATATTTGACACAGTGGTAGAGCAAGCATAAATGTATATATGATCCCGTTCCAAACTCCAATCTTTACTATCTACTTCTAACTACCAAAAGATTACAGCAGAAGTGCAGCACAAAAATCGTGAAATAGTAACAACAATGTATTAAAGGAAAACAACTGGATGTAGTGCAGTGTAGCAGTATACATCTACATTTTTTATATCAACTAAACACACACACACTCTCTTCGTCCACCAAGGATCACATCATGAAACATACTTAAAGAACACAATGGAAGGAAAGGGAACACGAGGGAGTAATGAGATGTTGTGTTGTTTCCATTTCTTTCTTTCTTTATACTCCCTTACTTTCTTTCCTTCTTTTTTACATCCCAGAAGTTATTTATTCTTCCTCACTCCCATCAGCATTCCAAATTAACCAGTCAGCAAGGGAAGATAGTGTTGCACACTCTCTTTGGTGTCTAACCCAGACTATATACAGGTTCTTTTTTAAACAATACTTTTCACCATCGCCACTGAATCGGCTATGAGCACAATGGCTGCGTGCAAAATGTGGGTTAGCCTCTATGAAAAATAGGAGAGATTTAGCAAAATGTCATAGCGATTTCAGCCGAGTCCTTGCAGATTTATGTGTATTTTGTATACACGTAGCATTCTTCCCTCATCAGATTCTATAAACCAACCTTGTCTTCCCGACGTCTTTGCCATAAGTTCAGAGGAAACTGCTGACTATGTCCGTGTTCCATGAATTTTATATACTTTTGTGTAATTTAGTTCAAATCATGTGCATTGCTGCTTTATGTCTAATAAATATACGGTTTCTTCTCCCTATTTCATTAAAACTCCAACATCACAAACATTAAGACTTTCTTCCTAACACTTTTCTTGCAGACTTTGGGAGAAATTAAAAAAGCCATACTTTGTTCAGCTGTTACCCTATTGACAATACGGGCTAAAAGTCATTTCAGAGGGAAAGAGAGAGAGAGAGATGAAAAACTGGGAAAATGAATACATTACAAATACGTCAAACCTCCTCAACTACAAATATAATTTGGGTGAACACCTGTGATGATGTGATAGCTCAATACGATAGTTCAAAAAAGTTTACTAATTTCTTTTTACTGCGACACATTATTAAAAAGAAGCTTCTAGATAGTTGGTATGAAAAGGTTGAAAAAAGTGTTTCTTTTGAAACGTTCACGATTCAAAGGAGTTGTTTAAGAAACTTTTCTTCTTTTCATGGACATTTTATCGACTGTATCCCTTTGTCCCCATCAATCGGAAGACAAATACGGTACTAAAAAAGATGTGTATGTAAAAGGAAGGTGTGAATTTTACAATGTTGTTATCTTTTCTCGAGTATTCTGAATGCTTAATACAAGTATACAATATCGTGCTAACAAAATATCCGTGCTGCATTGCATAATAGATACTTCACATACAAAAGCACATGAGGCACGTTCCGTTCCGTTTGTTGTTGGGAGGGACTACTACTGTTCAATGAACCAAAACGGGATTCACTAGTGGCACAAGGAAAACACCTCGTAGCTTGCAATTATTGATGTCGATGTGCTTGTACTAGACACTGTATTTCTTTCGCATATCTACTTTTCTACAACGGAAACGTTGCTTTCACTAGATTCTATTTGATTATATGATATCACAAAAAATACTTTGTTGTTATAGAACAATGTTCATATACAACACTACGTAAGAAGCTAACAGTTAGAGTAGAGATGTTTTTTTTGTTGTAAAAAATACACCTTATTTTTTGTTGGTCAATTTCAGAGGAATGGAGTAAAGCTCCAGAATATCAAGTAGAGTCTAGGTCTACGCCAATTCCAGGATGTTTCAAAATTGAGACATTGACATTACACATATAATCGCATGTTATGCTTCACGTTACGTAATAAGAATAACGCATATGAAACTCTATGCTCAACGTTGTAAACATGTGTACAAAATTCTAAGAGTAAGGATCATTTTAATTTCTCCAACAACACCCAAGCAAATTCCTTGTATACAAGAAAGCAAATGAAATGTACACATAAATCTGCCAAGTTGATTTTGTATAGAAGAGCTAACATAGGAGAACATCATACAAAATCTCGGTGTTATGTTTTGATGACAATGACTATCCTTAAATGTGACTATAAATATATATATGTTTCTAGCATTGTTGTAAAATGTGCTATGAGGAAAGTGGGAAAAGCTCTAGAAGTAATGACAGATTAGCTTCGTTCCAAATGTAACTTTCAGTTAGTTCACTGTATAGAATGCTTACAATGCTTGGATGGACAAATACTCTAGGCTGTATGTATTTGTTTGGTACACTCGTACGCACATACGGTTTGTATATCCAAGTTTCTAATGCTCTCAAAAGCAGCTCAATATTTGTTGTGTAGAAGTAGTATTCCGTTTCAAATTCCTCGTCATTCTTTTCCCCCCCTTTGAAATGGATTAAATTCAACACATCTCGTTGTCTCCAAGCGTTCAGATAAACAAATAGGACAAGATCTATGTATGTTCTGTGCATGTGTATCGTCACATAAAGGGCTACAATAATACTAAGCCGGAACAGTCATTTGTGTAAAATATTTCCAACCATGTTGAAAATCTCTTGCATGCCTAAAATTATGCATACATTCAGATAATTGCTAAAAAGACTGTTGTTCTAAAAGTATACAGCACATATACTTTCCTATTGCGAACACCATACTCCTCTTCCTCCCGATTAATATATGTCTGCTCCTCTTAAAGAGAAGACAGAGAAGACACTTTAAACTAACGAAGTTGTATTATGAGCCCGTCATCATCAGAAGACCCTGTGATGAATTACCTCTTATGTAAAATACATAATTAGTGCTTCGTCTGAACTACATACTTGGCTTTGTTTCGACCCTAGTTCCTTACACTCTATTGCTATTTTTTGGTAGAACAGCTAAGCAATTACAAGACAGCTTCTCCAGGGCTCCCATCTTTAATATTAAGCACCGTCTGAGGTTTTGAGGACTCCTACAAAAACTACTATTTTCTCCCTAAATTCGTCCTAGATTGCTCCTCTTCACAAGATGCATATTCATATTATTCATTTTCTTGTACGCCTTCCCAGTGTAGAAATAACCGTATCATCATGACAGATATTAAATTCTTAGTTATACCCTTACATATATAACATAAGTATAAGTAAATAAGGGAAAGCAAGCAGACATTGGTTTTGCTGGCTCTGTATTTCTTCCCTGTAAACATTTGTGCTACTGACACTGAGTGTGAAGCAATAATTCTTGGGTGTTGCCTTATACTCAGTAAACCACTAGCTACCCAACCATTTGATTTCGATTTGTACGCTTTAGTGCTTATACAGCGTAGTTGGAGGCACATAGTATTGCTTTTAGTCGACAAGGTTTTACCAGCCTGTTTCATGTTGTATTGCTTTAATATTTATGCTTCAAGTATGTATCACTCCGAAATAAGTAAGGATTATAGGAATATCGATTAAAATACATTATCCTATACCTCAGTTTAGTTCTGGGATGGTTGAGGCAGTAGACAATGGTTCAAGTAAGTAAAAAAACTCGAATTATATAAATCAAATTGTGAATGGCCGTTAAGAGTTAGCGTTTCAGTTGCGTACAAGTTTTTGGTACAAGGTTTTTTTCTGAGAGAAAAATACATACAGATATATATCCATTTTATGTTCCCTTTAAAAAAATCTTTTGAGAATTGTTGTGGGCAAGGTACAAGCGTAATTAGCTTCATTTGAACATATGTACGTCTTCGAGTAACATAAGGAAAAAAAATTGTAACGATAAGTGCAGCAGTAACAGTAGTACACTAACACTCATCATATTTCAGAATGAGCTTGCCTTCTAGCTGTAATGCCACTTTCACTATAGGTTCTTGCCACCAAAAAAAGAAAAGTTATTGAAAAGTTGTAGAAATGCTGAAGTTATTATTACATCCTTCAAATGTCCTTGTAAGGATGAATGGGCACAAGGCTATCAGCAAATGTAAATCGGATTTGTGCTGAGATATTATCAAAACGCTATCTTACAATTTTGAGCTTGTTATGTATTTAATTGTGGTTTTAAATTTGATTATTTGCATAAATCAGTGGATTATGCAAGACCAATTTCGAGATTTTATTGCATGATGGGAGGGTCTTAATTTGTGTTTCAGTGCACAAATAAGAAATTTAGTGATTTAGAAGTTGGTACTTTTCAAAATGTAAAATTAAAAAGCCCACGAAATATTAGAATCTGGACGATAGCCCAGAATAGAATGAAAGCTGATTATAAAATCACAAAATTTATTTTGCAGCTTTGAATAAATCATAGCGTAGAAAAACTAGTAAACAAACATAAAGTTTCCATGTCTAAAGCAACTAGATGATAACTAAGAGTTAAAACTGACACAGTTATTGCGGTAAAGTTAACCACACTAGATGGAATTGGGAAGGATAAAAGCCATGTTAATATATAATGTAATACTTGTGTAGCGTTGAAGAACTGCTAGAGACTATAAAATTAATTGAGATATGGGAAAAACTTGACATGAAATAGCTATAAGAAAATTTGCTTTTACCTTTATTACTGGTTGAGATGGACCTGGGAAAACGGATGATGGTCCTTCACAAAGCGTAGGCACTTCCGAAGCTAAAAGTTGATCAACATCGATATTACCACCAGTAGTGGACGTAGCCGTTCCACCGCTACTACTACAACCAGCACCACTCGCTCCTTTCCCCGACACTTTTTGAGCAGGACCTTTACCTTCCGTGTTTTTCTCCCGATTTCTGGCTTCATGGAGTTTCTTGAAAAGGCGGCTTGAACGGGATCCTGTGTCTCTTGCTCCTGTACATTGGAATATGAGAAAATACTCGGAATTTAGAAGTGAAGTGGCCATCAATATTCATTGCTTTCATGATTTTAACGAATGGCAAGTTGTATATAATAATAATGATAATAATAATAACAATAATAACCGCCTTCGCTGCCAACGATATATTCCAAACGTGACACTAAATGGAATATTTTAATGAAAACTGTTGTAAAAGTACAACCTTCCACTCAATGTTTTTGATGGGCACGATCCAACCTCTTTAATGAAAGGCTAGACATTATATCACATAGGAAGAACTAAAAATGACAACTCAGTAATTCCTATCAATGACTTCTATTTTAAACATTCTAAATTATTAAATCGTTCTCGTTTCCTCGGCAATGTATGTCTTGCTTTCTCCAGAGGAGTGAAAGTAGCAAATGACCATATACATCAACTTGTAATATGCAAAGACGTTTCAAAACTTTTACATGCATTAGGATCCCTTGTGAGCACTAGAATACTCAAGTTGCATTTCGTATTTCAATGTTCGCCTACACCTACAATGTAACAATATGCTATAAAATTGCTTCAAATATTGACATCCATTTTTTTACAATTTTCACATTTATGCGGGTGGGAGTAGTAGGCAAGTAGATTTAAGAGGATATTGGTAGGTATGTCATCCGTCTTTTTCTGGTTCATTATGAATTTGTTCATACATACATGATGCGGAATAACTTTCTTCTTCATCGCGGATTGAGGCCGAAAGGTCTGAAACAACTGCTAACAACATAACTTCTTTCTTGGTGACGAAAAGCTATAGGAGAATCCCCATTGAGGCAATAGAGCAAGGAAAAGTTGAGAAGTAGTAAGTAGGAACATTCAGGCATGCAGGAGAGCATAATAACATGCGTACATATGAACATGTGCATATAGATATAATATCAATATGACTACGAAAGATCATACTTCTTGTGGGTTAATACTTGTATAGTAAGTAGTGTGTATGCACATACTAATAAAAGTCAA
>JAANSM010002304.1:0-15455 GCA_036850725.1 Orchesella villosa
AAAAAATGCTTATTATGCTACTATTTTAAGACAAAATTAGATACGTACAAGGCATGCACTATGCGTCTATGCACCATTTTTTATTATGTATAGTTTTTAATAAAAACCGAAAGCGAGACTATAAATAACTATAACTGCAACTTGGAGAAAAATCGTGCTACTTTATTTGTAAGCTTATTGCTCACCTGCAAGCCCAACGTTAAATCTATTCCTGATTTTATAGGCAACGAAAAAAGGCATCAACATCCAATGTGTACTTAAGCATGAAAGCTTATAATAATATGCGTCATAAAATTCAATTATCCACTCTAAACTTTGATTTATTACAGCTTGAAATAATTATTTTATTCCAAAAATAGAATGCTGCTTAAATGCAAAAAATAGCGGATTTTGTTGTAGACATTACGGGCTTATGGAGTGCATGTAAGCATACGTTTACATAAGTATATATATATATATATATGTGCACTATGTGCAGCTTAATAGCATGACGGTTGCGATATTAGCATGATTAATTACTACGTAAAAGTTTACGGTATTTTTGCTAGTATATTGTATTTGCATTTGCACTTATATCTAGATACTTATGTGTTTTAAAAATTCTTTACAAGCATGACGGAAGCATTGACCTTCAGTTTTTTCGATTCTGTCGTGTTTGTCTGGAAGTACAGGAGCAGTTATATGCAGCAAGAAAGCTAAGCATGCGATTCCATTTAAAAATCTCAAATCCAGACAGACTCCACATGTGTTGATGTTTCGTAACCGAAAGAGGTGACAGAATATATTGATAAGAAATAGATTAACATTGTAATTTTTCTCATTACAGAAAAAACTGATGTTCAACCCGAGATGGAAGTCTGGGACGCCAAACACTACTATGATCCACTCCCTTTAAGTACTCCGTCTCCTCCAGATACCATATGCAAGCCAACACCGTATTCGTTCAAACTTCAGAATGGCAATGGAGTCTACGCTGCATCGTTGCCACATGCTGTTATCAACCCTGCAGTGTTACAGTATCCTCCGGGCCACGTTCTCGATCAGCAACGTAAGGCTCCTCCTGCTGAGATTATGCATCACCAAGACTATTTCCGTTTCCATCATCATGATTGGCGATACTGATGGTGATGATGGTCGTGGTTATGATGCTTCTCACTTGACAGGTTTATTCTAATGCAAAAAAGTTCAGTCAGACTGATCAAATGAGAAAACTGTGATGAATGATGAAGTTCTAAATGAACTTTCGTTTAATTTTGATTGTTTCCCAGTATAAAGTTGAGTTATTTGTTGTTGCTAATTTTTTCTGGAATGAATAATTGTTTTAGCATGTAAAAATCATTAATTTTCATTACGAAGTCGAAATGTTTACAATATGTATTATATAGCCTTTTCGGTTAGTTGGAATGAAACCATAGTCAAAACCTGTATAATTAAAACTAAAAGTTTTCACCTTTCTGAAAATTATTTTTTTAATTGTCTTGTAAGGAAGTATTTAATCTCTCGAATACTTTTTATTTTCTCAGGTGTTCCATCCCCTGCTCAACAAAACTCAGTGCCGCAAAAAACGAAGAGTAGAAGACATAGTCATCAAAATCGAAGCAGAACTCCTAGCCCGAGTCCAAGAGGAGCAAAAAATGTTTGGAGTACAGACGTCGACTTTCACCGACCACCTAACACTTACAGTAATCATCATTCCCCCCATCCCCATCATCATCTAAATAAAGAATTCCAGAATCAGCAGAAGGAACTCCAGCAGCATTACAGACAACATCATCATCCCGTAGTACATCACGAAGAGCAAAGACAACATCAACAACATAGACATCAGCAACATCCCCAAGTATATCAGGATGAGGTGCAACAATATAATCAACAGCAACCAGAAACACCATCATCATCAACATCAACAACCTCCAGATTATTATTATGATCAATCCCAATCACTCCAACAACAACATTCCTCACCTTTTCTGGCGTCCACACATGCCACAAATGTTTACCCACATCAGCAAAGATACAAGTCTCGGCTTAAGGAAGCTATCACATGAGAACCTTAATAAGTTTTTTTTCGGAAATCGAAATATGCTGCGAAAAACCGTTTTCAGTACCTGAATATTTCCCTGCATATAATATGATTCCTAGTAATTATTATGAGGATGTCAAAATGTGTTTGTGGATGACCAAGAGTGTGAGATAATAGATAATATACTCAACTCAATATATTATCAAGTCTCATTTTAATGAATAATACGAAAGCAATAATAACGTTACATGTTACACATATCAACAGAAACCTAATACATATCGTGATTGTTATTCATATCTTATCTTGTTAATTTATATTTATCTTTAAATGTGGATTTTGATTGTTTTCAGAATGTAACATGTTTTGTAATGTTGGGAATATAATAATAAATGAACTTACAAAAATTATATTTAAGTTAATTCTTTATTAAAATTAAGGAAACATCAGAGTATAAATCTATTTCAGAGGATTATTATTACTACTACATATGCTAACCTTAGAATATACGCGTCTCCAATACTCCCATGTGTTAACATAATCAAATTGCAAATTAAAATATATAGACGAATATCTACTTGTGACGTCAAAACGAAAGAATTCACAGGAAAAATACTTGTGATGATTTTGACGCTTTTAATATATTTTTCTGTATACAAAAAAAATGCATCTTGCTAATGATACTAAATGCCTGTTCTGATAATGCACGTAAATCCTAGGCAAAAATAAACACTTGCGCTTCCACTGAACAGGTGCTTTTAAATGCACGTATTTTGTTAACCTCAGAATTCTACCTTAACCTAAACAAATTGCAAATTAAAATATACAGACGAATATCTACTTGTGACGCCAAAACTAAAGAATTCACAAGACAAATACTTATGATGATTTTGACGCTTTTAATATATTTTTCTGTATACAAAAAAATTGCATCTTGCTGAAGATACTAAATGCCTGTTCTGATAATGCACGTAAATCCTAGGCAAAACTTGGACTGAATTTTTATTATCTTCAATTCAAACAGTGCAATGTTGTTTGTATTGGTTGCAATAAATATTACAAACCATCAAACCATGTTACCGTAAACAAATGCGGCAGGATTTTGTAAGAATGTGGGTGTATTCTGATTTACAAATTTTTACTGACTTTAAAATCTGGTAGTTGTTATGTTTTTTAATCTACGTGTAAGAAAGAAAGTCTATCAAACTGACAATGGGTGAACTTGTAAAGGTTCGATATCCCCTCAATAATTACATACATCCATTTCATTTGAATCCTTTGGAGATGATCATGTAATTAGTTAATGTAATATTCAATGTAAACGTCTATTGTAACAACGTTTATCAATTAACAGAAAATACATTTGTTTAACAAAAGTTAGTAAGCACTTTTGTTTTAAAAAATCAGGAGAATGGGACGGGGTAAATGGTAAAAGTATTTTCATTTCAGTCTGTGAAACCTTCCCATCAGAAGTAAAAAAATTGTATTTGTTTTAGCAAATGAATTTATGGTTATTTCGCATTTAATGAAGCTCACCTTGCTCCCTATTTTGAAATAACTAGCCAGTAGGAGCTCTATGTCAGTCAGATCAGATCAAAATGTTTCATTTTGCCATAAGCCATCAGCTTCGAGACTTTCTTTGTGACACCAATTAGTTTTCAATGAATGTTTCAAGGAGAAAACAGTTGTGAATGAGAACCTACCGCGAATGCGAAACTGTACCTAGGCCAATGTAAAGTAGGTATTTCGATTCCAGTAAAAATTGCGCACTGCTTCTACATATTTTGTGATGTTAATGGACAACATTTCTATTTTCTTCCGGGTCTGCATATTTTTGGAAATGCAGCTGCAGCATATGACGAAGACGAAATCGGATGAGTAGGAAAAGTTTGCAAGTTTAGTAATAATATATTTATTGCTGATATCAAGCCATTAGGATTAGGACAAGCGAAGTCATAAGCTCATTTCAGGAACGAAATATTTTTTCCCACATTTTCTCAAGTCAATGCAGCAAATAAAATAAAATACAAGTTGCAATATGTGTACTTAAGAATATATGTTTGGATATACACGTACGTCCATTTAAGAACCTGTGTATAAAAACTGCACAAATATTTCACTCACGTCATGTGTGTGTGGGCAACTGACCTGGTTCAAGTCGATAGCGATCACGTCAGGGCTGTTTATGAGCCTGCATGATATTCTTAGAAGAAAATATATCATTACTTTCTATATTGCGGTTTCTCTATTTCTCTCAGCTCACTGGAATCCCAGTCACTTGGGGTAAAATATAAGCTGCTTTCACCGGATATTACGCTGCTTATTTTTCGACTTTGAGTTCTTTGACAGCTAGATGAGCTACGTTTCTGTTGTGTACTACTTTTCTTCCTCATTTCATTCAATGCTCAAACGAGCTTCTGGTTGTAGCTAGAATGAGCTAAGGAAATTCAAACAATTTTTCCAAATAAATATTTATTCTCTGCGAAGTTTAGTCAGTATTCTGAGAAAACGCGTAAAGGAAGGCAAACAAGAAGAACGTGTTCATTTTCATTTCCACAGCAGTTTTAGATCAGTTTATAATTGCCAGTGTGATATATTATTTTCATCATAATTTTATGAAGAATGGCAGTAATTATTGACCCTTTGTTGTGCATGATTTTAAGTGGTGTCATGTTCTTCTGCAGTGGATTTGCTAGCTACGGCTGCTACAGATGTTTCACTGATATTGGTATGAACAATTTTTAATCGACTTGCTACATATTTATATACTTTTATAATTACACCGTCTTTAATCAGTATTTGTAAATGCTTTTTTCCAGAAGGAACAAAAGTTGTACCTGAAGGCATTGATTCAGGGCTTTATAAAGAATCTCGTGATAGATATCGCTTAAGACTCTTTAGAAGGAGACCATCGACTGCATCATCTCAGGCTACCATTTATTCCGTGCACAGCTCAGAGATTTGGAGCGGAAGGAATACGCCTAAAGGACCTTTCGTAAAATCTCCTTCGCCGTCTGGAATTTTAAGAAGTACTTAAATAAATATTTAATATCAAATAATAAAAATAATTTGTTTTTAAGATGTGTCTACCTGTCTACATTGAAAGAATGAAAGAGTTCACATTTTTTTTTAAACATTTTTGATTTTAGCAAACCCTACAATGTTCGTGAACGCGTCACAAATACAAGGCTGGACAATTAAGGAGGAACCAGAACCTGAAGACGTTAATGATAGAAGAAAATCTGCTCCAACATAAATAAAGTGATGATTTAGAAAGGAAATATGACTATTAAATACTTAAATGACATAAAGCAGAGAAATTGTTGTTAAATCTTATTTTTACTACAAATCCAATGAAAGCTTGCTGTCTGTTAAATTAAACTTCATTCTTTATTTTTGTATATCGAGAATAATCATATTGATATAATATATTTTGTAAGTGGTTACAGATAATGTAAAGATACCTGCAAAAAGTACTTGATATACCACCTTCTTCCATTATTATTACATTGTGTTAAGTTTTGTTATTAAAGTTTATATTGTAAAATGAACTAAACTGTCCATTTCTAATGACTATTTCAATTTACCTTTTAATAGGTACAGTACTGGAAAATTTAACACTTAAAAATAGAACATTTAATAATCTAACAATATGTATGTGACCTTATATAATGTACGCACTAGTGTACATACCAGCGTACGTATTTTATTGTGAATTCTATATACTTAACTGTACACACTGAAATAAAATATAAATTTCACGAAATGAAACCTACAAATTGATATCAAGTTGATATTTGATAATATATTTAAAACTTTCTTTTGAACTCACTCGTAATTATTTATATAAATATCAACGTCATCACACAGTTTTTTGTGAAATGTATAAAAATGTATTACTCAAACCGCCACCCTATCATAACTCATTCTCAGCCTTCCACTTTGTTTGATTTTTTATGACTGCGACCAATTTGAAATCTCATTTCAAAGAAATCATCTCACATATTGTCAAATTGTAGTAATTACTACTAAAACATATAAAGAAGACGATACATAAAGAATGGACAGAATAATATTAGGAAGGTGTGAAAATTTAATGCTTTCCGACAGAAAATTGACGAATTATATCATAAACCGGAGACCTCCACATAACTTTCTCCTTTCATTTTAGCCGCAGACAGTTTAGATTTTGTCGAAACACGGTATGAAATGGAAATGACTCTTCCCTTTTGGTTTGGTAGTAAAATATATCACTTATTTTTGTAGATAGCATAATATTTGCATTGAGTGCTAAGCACATAGCAGAAACAGCGGACCTATCCAGCTCCTTTCGAAAGGCTTTTTATTTTTACAACTTTCTATTTGTGGTTTTAGTTGAGAATTTTGCGTATATGTGGCAGTGTGATATCTCATATATTTGTTTTCCAGTTAGCGGTTCATTTTCGTCTAAAAAAATTTCTTCTACGAAATTCTTACTTCCAGTATTCCAGTCTCCACTATTAATTGTTGCTTTCATATGCAGTTTCCACAAAACAAACGTGCACAAAACTTATAGTTTGAATTGAACTCACCATTTATTTTATCTCATATGCTCATATACAGCATTATATTATACTATGTGTATATACATTCTGTTTATCAAAAAATCACCAAGAAAATTGCCGGATTGCGTGATCAGAGAGAGCAGCAAATAACCACGGGCAAGTACTTATACAGCTTCTTTTCGGAGAGAAGTCTAGTTTATGAAACCTGCCACATATAACACTTGCGACTTAATTACCCGCAAGCTTTATAAATGTTGTCCATACCACTTGATAGATATAAGGTAGTAAGCTGATATATAAGATAAATAGAATTTGAATGCTGCAGTTTTATGTTTTATTATTCATTTATACTAGCGCTAATGCAAAAATTCGAAACTGTATTTCACAACTTCGAGGCTATTTCATAATTTAAATGGGTGTGTGTTTGCATATTATGTGTAAGTTATATTTTAATATCCCCACAATTTACAGAGGATTAAGTATGTGTATGGAATTTATATTTTGTTTTGATACACACAATAACCATCTATTGTCCAGCGTCCTTGTGCCCAGCGTTGTATTTGTAATTCTTCTGTAGAAATCCTGTAGGTTTAACTCCTTGCCGCGACTTTACTTTTCCAGTTTTGCATACTCCTACATAAAACTGTGTACAGAAGGAAAATAATGAGTTGTCTTTACTTGTCCAAACGAAATAATATCCTTTCTTGTTTTCTTTTCACCCTGTACATATTTTATACCTGTAAGCATGAGTAATGATCTGGTTTCACGGGACCGAATACAAATGTTGATTGTTGTATATAAAGTTTAGGAAATATTTAGCGTACATTTTCTTTTATCCAACAGCGCTACTCGCCTACGCAGCATTTTAGTTAAACTCTGCAGAAGGAGTTAATTAAAACATGCTCACCCCTACACACCTTGTAGCTTGTGAGTAAACTTCCGGCTTGTATAAGATTGTAAAACGTTTCAAAAACTTAACAAGGTCCATTGCACTATTAAAACTACAAGCGATGTTGGAATAGATAGAAATTATGAGAGAGTGCAAAATATGCTACCGTTCATTTTACTTATTAAATTTTTTCTAGACATTTCGTAATTACATGTTGTATAAAAAATTTATGCACACATTATACATGCATAAGTTAGCGTGCTCGTTGAAAATCTTGACAGACATTGCATTTGAGAGAAAATTGAGTAACAGGTTATTCACTTATTTAGCACAGTTACATGTATTACATGGTTTATGCATTTACAGTTTCCAAAAACGAAACTGCAATGACCTGCCTGCAGAAATATGTTGGGTTATAGCAATTCTGTAAAGTCTTTGTCAGCTTAGGAACGCCAAAACTTTACAGTACATACAACATAATCAATAAATGACTTAATTGTGCTTTGGATTCCGAGTTCAAAATTTGAGAATTTTAACAGTTATACAGTCTACAGTCACGGTGTGAGCTTTGCCCAGTTATGGGGCAACTGGCAACTTGATTCATATGTACTATAAAGAAAACCAACGTTTGATTTCATTTTCTGGTGACAGCAGAGATGTTTATCTATCTATTGAGTTATAGTAATTTCATTATAGCAATTCTGTAAAGTCTTTGTACAGCTTACGAACGCCAAAGCTTTACAGTACATACACCATAATCAATAAATGACTTAATTGTGCCTTGGATTCCGAGCTCAAAATTTGAGAATTTTAACAGTTATACAGTCTCGGTGTGAGATTTGCCCAGTTATGGGGCAACTTGATTCATATGTACTATAAAGAAAACCAACGTTTGATTTCATTTTCTGGTGACAGCAGAGATGTTTATCTATCTATTGAGTTATAGTAATTTCTTCGGGTGACACTGGTGACAGTAATAAGCGGTGTGAACCGATTCCAAGCCTCATCAAGCTATGTTAATTTGTTATAGTAGTTTTGTCAGGTGTTGTTTTAATTTTAATATGAATGTTTTGTCCATAACTCATTGACTCATTCCGTTTTTTATTTATTATCTTTCAATCTCTAAGTTTAATATTAGTTTTGTCAGGTGTTGTTTTAATTTTAATATGAATGTTTTGTCCATAACTCATTGACTCATTCCGTTTTTTATTTATTATCTTTCAATCTCTAAGTTTTTGCAGCCAATATCTACAGACTGGTCGCAAAGAGTGGTAGAGTACATAATACACTTATTATAGGCGTATATAATAACTTGAAAGATTGAACTTTTTTGCCACGTTGTAAGATGCATAATCAAAACGAGATATTCTAAATAATTTTACTTTTGTGGTTTACAATAATTATGAACCGCAAACAATCTTCGAATCAAAGTCTAAAAATCTTTGAACTTTTGTTTTCACGAGTTCTAATTATCCCGTCCATTTTGGTCTTGGCATTTAGCTCTACTTCACCAACTTTGTAACCGTTGTTTACCTTGTGTAAAAATAAGAAATATTGCATTGCTAACGGCCAATTTTCTTATAATTACTTCCTGATTACAATCGCATAATTGTTCAAGNCGTTGTTTACCTTGTGTAAAAAATAAGAAATATTGCATTGCTAACGGCCAATTTTCTTATAATTACTTCCTGATTACAATCGCATAATTGTTCAAGCTTCTTTCTAAACATTTTTCTAAAATTCTAGCAATACCTCAAAGTCACAAAATATACATGCATATAATGCGGGTAAATCGACAGGTTAAACTTATGACGAATACGTTGTTTCGTCATCATCACGTGTTACAAAAATACTCTTAGAAGACTCCAAGAAAATTATTACGTATGCAATGCAGGGCAGGAGTATATAGGAAAAAATACTCACGATCAGTAATTTGTCACTGCGGTATTGATGGCATTGCCGATTACAAATTTGACATGACTCTTTGGAAAAGACGAATATGAAAAGGAACAATATATTCCATTTTTTCCAGAAAAATGCTAAAGGTAAAAGGAGCAAAAAACAATTCCAGACACTCCTACTCCATAATCACCTTGTATAGTTCGATGATTTCGTATGATCGTGGGCAATGGTAGTAACCTACATATGTGCATGCACAAAAGATATATCTTTCCTTACTCTTTTAAATACATTGTATTGTATAAAATACATATAATATGTACTTATGAATGTAAATTTGTTTACGATTTCTAATATTCTCTAAACAACTTATTGGAATGGAGGAACCACAATATCTGTAAGTATTGCTATGTATAGGTACAAAAATGTTCGGAGGAGAAATGTGCAGACAAACATATGAAGCACATTTTTATTTCTCACTTTGCATGATCAGAATTCAGAGTGCCATAATATAAAGAATAGAAGCATGTCTAGATTTCCATGCAAAATCCATAATTTTAAGAACTTTCTCTATGATTCATGTTGTCACGAAAAGTTTCGCTTTCGCTTGTTCTTACATAGAACGCACCAGAAAACAATACAGCATGCTAAAAACATTTGGCATTTGCGGAAAATGGTGGATGGATGATATAACACAGTCAAGTGGTATGATTTTCGAAAGAAATCTTTGTCGCATCTTAAATCTTGTACATTTTAACATCTATAAATCCAGAATTTTATGCAACGTTTTTGAAAGTTGGAACTACAACCTTGTTAATGTAAATCTAATCGATCTTATGTGCATGTGCATAATATTCTTGCAACTCTATGAAAATCTCTTCTTTCAAAACTACATTTCTCATAAATGGACGTTATTCCTTTTACTTTTAATGTTGTATGCACATTTTAATGTGAATGTTTAAAACATTTCGTGCAAAGCAAGCTCGCACTTATTTCCGGATTTTGGCTACAGAGATTTTCAAAACAGCATCTTGATTTTCTCGATTGAATTCTAACTTCTAACTCAAAGCATTGCACTTTATGTAGGTCGGAGTCGGAGGCCTTTTAATGCGTGTATCAATCAGTTTCAAGCAGTCTTATTTTGAATTCGTCAAGTAATTATAGTCCTTTTTTAGTTTGTTAATAGCCGCGTATCTACCTTGCTTACAAGCAATTTATTGCTTTTACTTTTAATGTTGTATGCACATTTTAATGTGAATGTTTAAAACATTTCGTGCATAGCTCGCACTTATTTCCGGATTTTGGCTACAGAGTTTCCAAAACAGCATCTTGATTTTCTCGATTGAATTCTAACTTCTAACTCAAAGCATTGCACTTTATGTAGGTCGGAGTCGGAGGCCTTTTAATGCGTGTATCAATCAGTTTCAAGCAGTCTTTCATGTGCAAAAGCTTCCACTTCCACCTTGTTTACCCAAAAAGCATGCATGTGGTGAATGATGGATGATGATAAAGTAAAATCATATTATTACGCCTACAATATTCATCAACTGTATGTGAAAGTGTATTAATATTTTGCACTGTTTTTAAATGCTTCTTCGTGGAACCTTTTTCACTTCCGTAATTCATAAATGCCGAGCAAAATTCCTTCCAGGTTCGTTCAGAATCGTGTAGTAGACAAATACAAGGTTTTCTCTCTTTCATTTATTTTTCTTACTATTGGGTATTGACCCCTGACCTCTAACACTTTAAGTTCCTTAAGATTTTTTCGTATAAAATGTAAATTCCACTGGTTAATCAGAAGAAGTCGTTTTAGTTTTTCATAATAATACATCATAGTATTTCACCTTTCCTATTCACTACATCTATATAAGAATGAAATGTTAAAATCAAAGTTGAAAAAAGTTCAAATCCATTTTCCTTACAACTAATGGTACTATATAAGCATAAGAATTAAGGAAATTGTAGATTGTGGAGAAAAGTTAGGAACATGAAATTTACCATAAGAAACTAACATACGAATGTGCAATTAAGATTGAAGCGATATTTTTACAACCAAATCTACATTATACACACAAGAAATCATGAAAACATTAAGTCTTCAAGAACACACTACAACCACACCACGCCACACCATACACACCACCCATTTCGTTGAGAAGGGATGAATTGCAGAAAATTAACAAAAATGTTTTTAAAAGCATACTCATTCCTGGACATTAGCCCATGTACAACATTAAACCTCCTATACGCGTCTACTACCATATTATCAACGACATTGTAAGGAAAATTACTATTTACTATAGGTATAAAACTTAAAAATGATGCTATAAAATCAGGAGAAAGCTCCTGCATGCAACTTGAAAGTTGAAGTTATATAAAAGGCAAAAGGTATATACAAATATATACACACAGCAGCCCTCCGCTTCCCGTCCACGAGCATGGATTTATACCTAAGTATAAGTAAGACTGAGTGAGCACTCGAATATTATCTCACTTCCATCCAGATTCATGCCTAGAACAATATATGGGAACGCTCACGTTGCAATTTTTAGACTAGAGCCAACATCCGGAAAACCTGCAAATTACCGTTCTCCACACTATTCAGTAATCTCGGAGAGAAAACAGTGCAGAAGCTTTTCCTTGTTTGTATATATAAACTTTTGTATATGTATATATACGTGTAGGTATACTAACAAACTAAAATCAAGTTCTGTTTAATGTTCATTTTGCGAATGAACGCTCTTTTTTTACTTCCTTGCCATTTTCCTCTTGTGTGCGCAAAGGAAATGCTTAGGGCTAACTTAAGGTGCATAACTTATTCCATTCCTTGTTTAACTCTGGAGTCATAGTCAGGGCCATTTCTTTTTTTTACGTAAGAAAAGGCAGCGTTATTGTTATCCCATCATATCAGCAGAGTACAAGAACATGGTATGCACTCCACATATGCATACCTACAATGTGTATTACAAACAAGAGAGAGGGAATAATAATAAGGTATCATTTCACCACGCTGACCTTTATGGACTTGCCGTTTTCCCGTGCTACACAGTACTTACTTATACGCTACTCAGGTCTGGCTCGCTCTTCGTTCGTTGTTCGTTGACGCTTTTGTAGTGAACGATTTACAATTTCACTACCACAAAGTATTTATAGTTTTCCATTGAGAAGGGAGCCGTACTGTTGCTGAGTTTTACCTTTCCAGGTGAGAGTGGTGAGGTGAGAGCGTGCTTTTATATTAGCTAAGTGATTAGTTGAGGTTCCTCTTTCAAGAATTTGTGGCTTCCGCCGACCATCCTCTTCAAGAAAAGAATTTTTCTTTGGAGGCTATTCTTCTTCCTACAGGATGGATTTATCTTTGTGCTTTGCAACAATGAGTGGAAGAAGCGGTGTGGTGAGAAAGTGAGAATAAAATTCATGTTCATATAGTGTGCTCCATTCCATGCATTGGAAATTCTTGGAATACAGTGATTCATTTCGTATAGGCAACATATTACGGTGAGTGGAAAAGTGATGATATAAGTGCCAGTAGGTGTGCGTCAGGTGGGCTATTGTGTTTCGGTATTGGAAGTTTTAAGGTTGAATGGAGAATCCCTGCGTGGATATTAAAATTAATTCTTTTTTATTCTCATACGAATTCGGAAGAAGTACGTCATCAATCTAGTGCGTAGAAAGTTATTGTGCGGAGTTGGAAGTGCTGTGATTTGATGTGAGTACAAAAGAAAGTTAAAAATAGAAAGGAAAATGAAAATTCAGGAAGTATCGATGAGCACTGATTTTGATATAAAAGTCAGCTTGAATTTCTAATGATGCTAGTAGTTTGAAATGGGAGTTCTTCGATGATTGAGACGTCCATACCAAGTGGTCATGATCGGTGCTGAAAGTTTGTAAAAAGTTATTGTTCCTAAATAAAATAGCTTTTTGCATAAGTCCAGCTTAAAGTGAATTGCATCTGAAGCCGGGGAAATAGTACCTGGTTTTTGTCGCGAGCGTGGGATTTGTTTTTGCCTTGAGTGAAAGTTTAATGGTGTGTAAGTGTCCCGTTCCTTTTGGTATCGTAGACTCTACTCGAGTCTTAGTACAAATGGGAAATTGTAGCTGAAGTTTTTAAGTTGAAATATGTATTCCGGACGAATGAAAAATAATATGGTCCATCCTGCTGAAGGTATACATTTCTGACATAAGTGAAAGATATTGTGAATGATAGTGCTTTCTTTACTTCTTTTATCATCTCAAATTTATTGTAATATTGTAAATGCAGACGACAACTATTTCTTCGGAGAAACCTACGGCGACTATGACTATGCGGGGGAGACCAGACTGCAAATTGGCAGCGGTCATTTAGATTCCGCATCAGGGGTGAGGGGCAACAGTGCGACGTCTATAAGAGGAAGTAGATTCGATACAAATGGTAATAAAGTAGATCAACGTGGTTTTGTTATAAATCCTGAATTGGTTTCACTTTACAAAAAATATTTTATGTTTCTGTTAGCTTCTTGGACCGATGAAATCCAAGCACTGACTTCATGTGACCAATTTTACCTTTACCAAGCCAATAAATGTAAGTATTTTCTAAGCTTTATTTCATTATATGTAAAGCGTGCTTGTGTATATCCTCATAATAATGACCATGCCCTCGTCTGATATTTGATATCTCGATGCCACGATTATGAACACGAGCCCAATTTGTTAACACATTTTTTTCTACATTTCCTTTTCAGTTAGCCCAGATATAGCAAGCAACTATGATATTCGAAATGGGGAAGGAAAGCTCATATTCAAAGCAGTGGAGTCAATTGATCCTGTTGTCAAAGACCTCCATGAAATTCATGAGCAGACCAAACCACCATTCGTTCTTTCAATCATTGAAATGAAAACGGGAAAGGAGGTGATGAAAATCAATGGGAATCTCGCCAGAGGTGTTGTAAGTCTCACACCTGCAAAAATCTGCAATATAATCCATTACATTTTGTATGATATGCACGTAGTTTTTCCATATTATGTAGTTACTTCCTTGTTATCAGGTTATCAGGGCATGTTCACGCTGTATTCCAAATCAGTATTAGCATGCAAATAGTCATTTAAGGTCACTTCCCTATAAAGATTTCTCACTTTGGGTTGCCTACAAAGGGAGGTGAATGACAACACATTTTAATTGAACCTGACGGTTTATGACTTTCCGCCTGTAAAATAAATAGCGTGTGCTCATATGCCCATATGTTCAGGCTCAGACTCATGCATTTAGATCTAACATTAAGTACTTTTTTATGCATGTGCGTCAGAAAATCTTGACCTCACTTTAAATGATTTGAAGCAATTGCAAAGTGCAATTTACATAAAATGTTTTGTATTTTTCATTCACTATATATTTAGACTTACATTTTGAATCTAGATTATTCAATTCAGGGCACATTCTCGTACCTAAAGACTTTTACAAGCATTATAAAAATCATGTTGTTAAACTTTTAATTTGAGTTTGAAACAAGAAACTTCAGATTTTTGATTCGTCGTGAGCTGTTAAATCTAGAACTGGACCAGCATAAAATAATTGAGCCCAGATGCATGAAAACGGATTGAAAAATGTGTGCGTTATAATAGCTTATGGCCTAATGGTCCATAAACATACATAAAAAATACGCAGCTATATCCAACAGTATCACCAATTTTCATGTTTGGCTCAGATTTACTTCCACACTTCAGCAACAAATGCCATTATGTCAGTTGTAAAAGGAGTTGAGAAATGTGAAAAATCAGAGCTCATAAATCTTCTCTCTCAACACAAAACAGAAGCAATCAATAGGAAACTCAGGGGTTTCGGAATAATTATCATGTTCTGTAAATATAGAGTATTTACTTTCCAAAAATACACTATACTCATACATATATAAAATATATGCTTAGAATAAACATGAAAGGTTAGTTGTTGGTTTACTAATGGCCCATCTGACCAGCTGAGCTATCGTTGCGTTGGCCTTTCACCTTTCGCTTAAGTTCTTTTTATTACCTGTTCAAGCCAAGTCATTTAGCACTTCTCCAGATCAATTTTTATGACGATGGAATAATGGTGAACTGTTAGTCCATTCCATTTCATATTAAAGAGCTG